>JBBPJV010000308.1:0-28186 GCA_038088915.1 Sutorius aff. eximius
TGAGTTTCAACTGCATCACGATGGTGTCGAGTCCCTGCAGACTTACTAGAATAACCACGAGACAGTGGGTGGACCCAAGTTGGAATGGATCAAAGTGAACGAATGATGGAAACTCCGCGGCTCGAAAAACTCCGAAGCGTGCACCGGACCTTCCACTAAGCATTCATGGAAGCAGACTTTATTTGCGGACTCTGCGGCTACAGCGGGAGCTCCATGCTTCGATGGTACACACAAGCTGAGGGTTCATAGTTATACACCCTTCATCAATTTTTCGTTCGCGAAAGGCTTTTGACTGATCGACAGGACACAAGACACTACTCCATTGATTGTACATCACACGACATCAGAACCAACGCTTCGAAGAACTCAGTCACTGCATACACTAGTACCTGTTTCGAGTCCTCGAGGCCTCAGGCTTGGCTTAGTATCCACGTCTGCGTGGTGAGATTGATATTCGCGACGGACACCTATAATGAATTACTTTATCAGCCGAGTATTCATGCGATCCCATGTTTCCACTCTACCGTATTATTGCCGTCGACATCGAGCGCGAGCTGTATCGCTCCCGAGAGAAACAATCTGTCGGCCACGAGCGATTGGTTTGTGCAATTGGGAACGCCCAAAGGAATTTGGCTTACTGATAGGTACTCTTTTCCGGGATGAAAATCGGATTGATCGACCATTTCGTAGAGTCGTCACTCTTGATGGCGACTTGATTCTCGTCGTTAACGCCAAGAAATCGCTGGTCATCAAGCTTGATGGAATAACCATCAGCGTAGTTGGTCAGTTGCCACTGTCTGCCGGGTCAGCCTAGTTCGTGGGTGGAGATGCGTCGGCACAAACCTGTACGGACTGGTCCGAAATGGTCAATCCTCCCTGGCTGTCGGGTGCGAGGAAGCCCGTGTCGTTGACGTAGGGACTAATCGTGTAGCTCCCTTCGCCGATAATGTCATATTTCTGGAAATCTTGGATCGCGAGGTTGAAGAAGTTCTTCTCGTTGTTGCATGCCTGTCTGAAGATTTCGCCCCAATGAGCCCACTGTGCCTGAGTGGGAGTCCCGATGTTGTTTTCGATAAAAGCTTTGACCAAGACCTTGAGTAGGATTTAGAGACTAGTAGTGAAAACATACTATCGTAGTCCAGAACATACGACTCGTCTGCATTGCCTTCAATCCACAAAGAATAGTACAGTGTGTCTGGGTAGCTTAGTCTTATTATCTTATTCTTGATTGGATAGAGAAGCTCACTTCTGATGGTAGTCACATCTTGCAGGAGCGCCTTCGCGATTTCGTAGTATCCCTGGGGGGTATCAGCGCGTTGATCAGTATATGAAACAGTAAGGTACACCTTGATGCACGGAAGAAGCGCAAAATGGTTACTGTAGGCATGAAGTATCAGCCAACCAACCCCAGGACCGAAAGTAACCATGGAACGCACTCCAACCAAGCGTTGCCTTCCGTTCCGGTGGCGTTTGCAGTCACACTCTCGTAGAATCTGATAGAAGTCTCGAGCTCCGTTGATTTATGATTGTTCCACTCATCGTCAACGACACTTCCAGGGATTCCCAGCTGGTTTTCGCAGACGAATCGTGAACTCGCCGAATAGTTGAGTTCATCCGGGATCGTTCCGACGAAAGCCCACAAATCCTGCGTAGACACCGCGGAATCCCAGGTTCCAACGGCCCCCATCCTCACTCGGGCATAGTACTCCAGGTATATGGAATCTTGCTATAGATCTGTTGAGACAAACTGACAAAGGCTAGGGGTGTCTTCTTACAAGCATATAGTGACGAAAGCCATTCAGCGGCGCTGAGCCCTGGGCAAGCTGTTGAGGGAATCCAGTCGGCGTCGTTGCGTCCGTGTAGGCTGTCCAAGCCTCTCTAGCGCCCTCTTGTTCAAGCAGAATTTCGAAGTAATCCTGGAACGCTTTGCCCTTGATCTTGCCTAATCCAAAGGGAATGACTCGCGGTCGTATCCTGGAGTCCTGTTAGATAATAATTGCTATTCGACACGACATTTGCATACTTGGAATCAGAGATTGCATGGGAGAGCGCCAGCGCAATGCGGCTGCGTCTAGGACGTCCGAAACGAGTGGTTAGCGTGTCAGATTTCGCAAAGGTCATGATGGTTGGAACGTAGAAAGCTGGGATGCGACGAGAAGAAGGTAGGATGGAGGCAGGAAGGCTTTAATGGGCGACGTTTTGACCCGACCGCAGGGTGTTCCCCATATGCGGCCTGTCCACGCCGGCAGGCCCTCGGTGATGTGCGTGAAACAGTTCCGTACGAGACCCTAGGGTTTGAGCATCGTCGCGGAAATGCGTCCACATGATCACTGGGAAGCTCACCCTCCCCTACATGATGGGGCTCATTTCCAATTGACGCAAAGTTTCTGATCTGTATGATCAAAAGCATGTGACTATATTTGAATCAGCACAGATCACGGATTAGGTGGTACAAAGGTCACGAGAAAAGTGTTCGCCGCCAGATCACCGCGGCAATGGCGGTTGCTGGGTTAATTATAAAGCATTTACCTCCAACGTAGAACAGCGTGGACGTTATGCGGAAAACCACACCCCATCATGTCAAGATTCGAGCATGGGACTTTGCGGTGATCCTGGTCAAGTCATTATCATTTGGCGTGTCACATCCGATGCCTTTTTGTGGATCCTCGTTTAACGCCTTGGGGGCATCAGGTACTTCGATGGACCGACTCTCAAACGCGGAGTCAATGCTGGTACGTGGTGATTGTATATACCGCGGTGCATGGGGTTAACGGAAGCATTGCGGAGTTCCGATTGATCAAGAAGATGTCGCGCGAATATGAGTACGTGGTTCGCTGGAGTGTATCGGAGGGGAAACTACAGAGGGCCGACCGCGCGAGGGGAACGTGCGCAATGTGGATCCGATAAACACGATGGTCGGTGGATCTTGGGAACGTATAAGAAATACGAATGTGGAAGACAGGTAGACGAGAACTCCAAGCAGGTACAGAAAGACGGTATGACCAGGGGTCATTGTGGAATCATAGTACATTCTTCAATGGAAGACTCGACTACAAACCTCGCCAAGTTTGTGCTTACTGAGCTCATGTCTCAGAGTGATCGCGTATTGTACTCGAATGATATAACGATCGATTACTGTATTTGGCTTGTCTATCCCAACAAGATAGCTGGACCATGACAGATTGCTGACAGCCGTTCAATCAGAGTCTGTGAAGTGAGGCTGGGGCTTGGACTGCCCGCATCTCGGCGTGGGTGCGGACAAAAGCCCGTACGTCCGCATAGCCAGGCTGCTATATTGTGCTTTGCCAAAGGGGGACCGGGCGCAACAGTGGTCGTTCTAGATCTCCTCGTGCGCACTGTCTCACCACGAGCAGGAAACCATACCCCACCGTGGATAGCGCCTGCCAGAGACACACTCGTGGTTGATCTCGGCCCGTTCGAGGATCCGTCGCTCTTAATTCTTTTGGGCTAGCACGGCGTTGGATAGTATCGTTGACCAGCGGGAAAGGATTGAAGTCCGACTTACGTAACTATATACGACTGAGCTCGAGACTTTGAGTACGGCGTACGCTCATGCCGAGGTGACCCTTCCAACCTCTCTGCCATTATCTTAGGCGAACAGGAACTATTGGCTGAGGCTCTTTTGGAGTTGGAAAGCTGCGCTCAAGCATGGCATTTTGGAAACTGAGTCCATCATTTGACATCCGATAATTCATTGTGACCATACAATGTGAGGTGCCAAAGTTGTTTTGTTGACAGTCCTTCATTGTTTTTACCAGCCAACCATCATTGTAACACATCACGCTGGTTGACCAGGTGTGAGTCATGACGCTCGTGGACTCCAGACCAAAGAGGCGGGGTTGGCTCTCTGGTTGCGCTTGTCCGGTGCATAACTGATCGCGATGTGGCCCCCAAGGTGTTTCGGCTGGGTGAGAACCAATGGACGAACAAACGGAGTTAGGGAACGGACAATTGGTGTCTGGACTGACTGCATTCATTGCGTGTACACTCGGGATGAACGATTTCCTCGTCGACCGCAAATCCACTTATATGTTAGGTCGTTTGGCTCGTCTTTGATTCTGGCCTCAGCCAGGTGGGGTCATCTATTGCCATTCTTATATGCTAGAAGTTTCACCCCCTTTGAACAATCGAGGTAATGTGTGTCATATGCTAATGCGACCATATGCATCCGGCGGAACCCTGACAACGAGTGTTCTGTGCACATCTCATGTCTGTATTAGTGCCATTGATCGACGGATGTTGCTAGTAGGGTGGGGTATCATAGTACCACAAACAATAGACTCATCATGCTACCCAACATCGTGGCCCGATCCTTCTCTTTTGCGACGACAGAGCCCTCATTGCTCATGTATCCCTCACTCTTCCATATATTATGCTGACTGGCTGATAACCTAGTGTGCATCAGGCATAATTCATATCGTATGCTGTCTAGTGCGGCAAGATGAATATCCGCTGTCGGAGGATGTATCGAATGTACCCACCGTCGTACTCAGTGGAGCTGCCTGACAAGCTACTCGTGTCTTCTGCGGCTGTGTGGTTTGTTGGTGACGAGAGGAATGGTAGCGCAAACGCAGCAAAGTTCCCCCTTCACGAGTTTCAAATGTTTATTGGGAGATAAAGAGGTCTGGTATGCCACGGGGAAGAATGCCTAAGATGTCATCGCTAGAGAATAGAAATCGTCCAGGACGTCACGCGAGTTTTACCATGGTTCTACACAATTTTTCTCGAGACTGTAGCAGGAACGAGCATGTGAGATCGAACGCATGTGACGAGGGGAAGCCGAGAAAACATCGAAGACCTGGAGAGGGATTATCTGCTCTGAGGGGCACATGAGGGATATGAATCATCCTTGCGAGCATGTTTATGACCGGTAGGTGAGCGGAAGCTGAGGGAACGAGAAGAAGCGGGTCGACCAGTCAATGCTTGTGGTGAAGCAAAGAACGCACCACGTTACCGCCGAACACCGGTACTGCACACACGTGCCTTCCCAACAGCTTGTCGCAATGTGGGTACCACGCATGCACAGGAACTAGGTCTTACCTTCCCCCCATCCGCTCTTTCGTTGCCCTTGAACCCACAGAAGAAGCCCCAGACCGTTATTCGTATTCCATGTCCACTCAGACATCGCTGTGAGTCTGGTTTTTGTTAACTAGTCTCCAATGGAGTTAACCCACGGTTGGCGTGGTGCGCCAGGCTCAATGGTCGTCCGCTGGTGGACCTCACAGACCAAGTCACTCGAGACTCCGCCATTCACGTTGGTGGCGGCGCATTTGGCGATGTGTACAAGTGTAGGTACAGGGACATGGCGTCGGGGAGCCAGTGTCTGGTGAGACATTCTGATCTTGCACATTGGAGTTCTGCTCATACCTTCTCTATAGGTCGCTGTGAAAGCGCTGAAGTATTATCAATCCGAAGACGCCGAAGAAAACCAGAGGAAACTGGAAAGGCTGCACAGGAAGGTCGGTATTCGTACCCAGCCCGCCAACCATCCCATTGATTTGGCTGGCAGCTTCGCCGAGAGCTGGGTTTGTTGAGAAGAATTGAACACCCAAATATCGTACCCTTGCTCGGAGTGACGCAGAGTTTTGGGCCACTACCCGCAGCGGTGTCACCGTGGATGTCGAATGGTACCCTACACTCATTCCTCAACAAGGGCCAAACTCTGACAATTGTCGAGCGAATACAATTGGTAAGTCGTGCAGCCCCATATTTAAATAGACAATGCTGATCATGCGCAGCTACAGGGGATCATAGGCGGTGTCGCTTACCGTGTGTCCCATCAATGTTCCGTCATTCCCTTTCTAATGATCTAATTCTGGTAGTGCATTCGATGTCCTTATGCCACGGAGACTTGCATAGCGTATGTTTGTAGTCTTTTCGATCGACGCACGCTGACCTTTTTCCAGAGCAACGTGTTGATCGACGAGGAGCACAATCCACGAATATGCGATTTCGGACTCGCATCTGTGATCGGAAAGCTGCATCCCGAGCTGTCATACTTGCAACGATCATCAAACAGTCCGGGAGCCGCAAGATGGATGGCACCTGAGCAACTCTTTGGTTGCCGGCCTAATTCGTCTGGAGACATATACTCTTTTGGCTGCGTGATGTTCGAGGTGATGGCTCGCTACGGTGTTTTGGCAACGGCTGGGCACTGAAATTCCTTCCCAGGTGCTGTCTGGTGAAATCCCATGGAAGGGCAAGACGGATTGTTCTGTGGTTGTTCTGAAGAACGCACACAAGCTGCCTGACCGACCAGTTCACGGAACGGTTGAAGACAAGCACTGGACATTGATGGTCAAGTGTTGGTCGCGCCCTGAGCGACGGCCAACAGCACGCGATGCGGTGGTGGTGGTGCAGACTTTTTTCTCGTTAAACGACGACGTTGGCACAGCCCGGGAACACTCGAATTTCATATTCTTTTTTTTTTTTAACTAATCCGTAAAACACGCGTATTCAGCACGTAACTTCAGCGATCCTAAGCGCTGGCCCAGTGCTGGGCCAGCACATCAAATTGGGAAGGTGTCGTAAAATGGTGTACCGGTCCAATCACAGTCCTTGTTCAGCCTCGCGTAGGTTCGCGAAAGCCTTGAGAAGCGCAACGTAACAAGTTGCTTTTGCAGATGGATGCTGCTCTGCACAGGGTTCATTTCCCAACTACGTTAAACCCGATCGGGCAGCACGGAACAAAAATAGTTACATATAGCTGTACATACTACTTATTGCGGTGGTTAGGAGGGCCTTAGCGGTCGAGGAGTCCTCCTCAGAGTTGATACCCTCACGCTAATGAGACTATGTGCCTATCCCAATTTTGGAGCAAGTCTGCAGCTGATTTGTGTGCCATGCTGAATCGGGACTTGAGTCCGTAGGACTCACGCCCTCTGCTCCTAGTCTCTATCGGCTATGCACAATCCGACGAGACGCGCGAAGCGGTTCAAACGATCATCCCCGGCCAGATCATCGAATCAGCTCCCTGGGGCCAGTGGCTCCGACACAGGCTTTGACGCTTTTAGTGAAAACAACTCTCCAAGTACTAGTTCAAACCATGCTCGACATCATCAGGCTACTCAGCCCGACACGCTACGTGGCGCCATGCTCATGGCGCTCATTGTGGTCACCATCGTGCTCTACGTCCTTCTATGGGAATTGGAGCGATCCTCGTTCGCGTCCCAACCTGTCCCAAAACCGCACTTCAACCCGTTGGCGAGTAGCAGCTCGGACGTACTGGCAACGTCGATACGATATCCACCTGCGGTCTTTCGGAATCGAGCCGGGCCGGTTATGAGCGAGGGGTTGGATCTACCCGGCGACCAGATAACTGTGTCTTCTATAAAGGGAGACGTGACGCCCACCCCATGGCCGTCTCCCATCACCCTCGCCCCAGGAGAACGCGACGCCGATGTCAAGGATAAAGTCGATAATCCCACCGACGAGAACGAAAACAAGAAGCTGAGGCTGTCGTCTGAGTCGTTTGATTCCGCCTATTGCAATGGCACATGCCACTTCCTCCTCCCCGTTCGCATCGGAGAGCAGGAATCCAAGGCCCGAATTCACTTTACCCAGCTCTTGCTGCTCGCTCGACGACTCAACCGAACGATCGCGCTGCCCCGTGTAGGCAAGGGCCGCATAAGCCCATGTTCTACTTGGCCATTCGGTGCGTATTATGACGCGACTCAATTCGCATATAGAGACGATTCTCCGGATCCCTGGCTCGCTATGGATCTCGAACGGTTTACGAGATGGGTCGAGGGGAGGCCAGTACCGCCGAGTGGCTTCGTCGTATCCATGGACTCCACGTTTCACGAACAGGGTAACGCACTGGGGACAAGTACTAGATCGGAGGATGTTCCATTCGTCGTTGGAAGGACAGAGGTCGATCCGAAAATTACGTCCTGTCTCGAATCCAGTCTCGCTCGGATACATTCCAACCTACCAGAGATGGCTCTTTCTGTCTCGTTCGACTCGGCATCACTCAAGATGGAGCCAGATTCCTCAGCGCAGGTCGTGAAGCTTTTATCGAATAATCTCGATCTCGATTCCGATCTCGATTTGATGACTGGACCGGGATACGAGTACACTCCTCAACACTTCAATTCTTCATACATTCCCTTCGGAGATATCGACGTCCTCATTCTCGACTATGACCTCCGCCATCCACTCTTCGCTGCGTCTGTGCAACCAAACTTTGACCTACACTACGCACCCGTGCTCTACGATCTCGCGGATCGGCTCTCCGATAATCTAGGCCCATTTCTAGCTGTGCATTGGAGAATGGAAAACGTGCCTGTGCAGAATTTGGCATGGTGTGCGGCATCACTGGTCAGTACCCTCCGAGGACTTCTCCAGGACGATGTCGCGGGGGATAACATGCGATACGTGTGGCTCGCGACGGACCACCCTCGTTCTCTGAGCACATTTATGGATCCCGTGCGTTTTCCCGTGGACGACGGTGACGGGATGTTGAATGGCCTCGGAAGCGGGGTGGATGAGAGCGTCCTACAGGAGTATGGCCCTCGCAGGAAATCGAGTACGTTCAAAGCTCTCACACCCGAGCATGACGATGCCATCGAAACGCTCGTTGAGGCGTTCCGGCCTGGGGGAGACCTGGAGGGATGGAAGCTCACGGATCTCTCGGAGCAGCTTGCCTTTTACCCGTACGTCGAAGGGAGGTTCGAGCTGAATGAAGCACTGTTGGGTGATTCCGGGGTGTTTGGGATTCTAGACAAGTTGGTGAACGTGCAAGCAAGGGTGTTTGTCAGCGGTTCAACAGAGTGTAGCAAAACTAGGTGCGTATAAAGTGTCTCCTTGATTACGAGGTCGGACCTCACGTCTTTCTCAAGTTCATTTTCGAAACAAATTGTTGAGGCTCGCCAACGGTCGCTGGAAGGAGGGCGAGGGAAGGGAGCTATCCACAATGTTGTCGAATATTTTGGCAAATGGTGATGCGCACTCATCCAGAGTTTGCCATGCACAAACGATCGTAGCGCGTGTAGATGAAGTGACATCGAAAGCACACACTAACCTGCGATATCATTTTCGTACGAACATTTTTCGAGTGTACAAGGATCGCTCTCAAGGGCCACCCTGACCGATACCAACAAAAGACCGCCTTAGTCTGATTCCAGTCACGTAGTCTTCCTGGTCGCCGCGAGCAAAACTCGCAGTCTAACATCCCTAACGTAAATAGCAAACAAAACTTATTCGTTTACCACACATGGCCGCGCTATAGTCACACGGCTCGCCGCATTGCGACAATACGTATGTCGCACGCACAGGAACCAACTTGCTAGTCTCTCCCGCCTTTCCCCCTTCAACCTCATAGCCTCGTTGCCTTTACCCCATCGGTAGCAAAAACATCAGTCCACTACTCCTAGAATGTCTCCTCAGTCGTCCAGGTGAGTCACCCATCTGGCCACTGGCCAGGATGACTGACGGATGACTGCACCCAGATTTCAAGGCCGTCCGTGGATCGACCTCACGGACAAAATCGTTCGAGTCTCCGACAACCCTACTAGCGGCGGCGCATTCGGCGATGTGCACAAATGTAGATACAAGGACACACCAGGGTCTTCAAGTCTTGTGCGATAATCTGCCTTTGCATGTCGATCCTTTGCTCAACCTTTGTAGGTTGCTGTGAAGGCGCTAAGGTACTTTGAAACAGAAGACCTCGAGGGAAACCAAAGGCAACTAGAGCGGTTAAACAAGGTTAGTTCCCCTGCAACTCGCTAGTCAGCCGTTAACTCGAGTGGCAGACTCTTCGCCGAGAGCTGGGTCTTTTGAGACGACTTGAGCATCGAAACATCGTTCCCCTACTCGGAGTGACGCATGGTTTTGGACCACTGCCCGCGGCAGTGTCCCCGTGGATGTCGAATGGTACCCTCCACTCCTTCCTCAACCTCAGGGGTGAGACACTTACAGCAGTCGAGCGGCTACAGCTGGTAAGTCGTGCAACCCATATTTGAGTGCATGACTTTGACTCTTCACAGCTACGCGGGATCGCATTTGGCCTTGAATATCGTGCGTTCTCATCCAGACTTTGTCATCCCCACTTCTGTTGACCTGTGAATGGTGTAGTCCATTCGATTCCCGTGTGCCACGGAGATCTGCACAATGTACGCTCGTGACCTCGCGTCTTGACATGCACTTACCTTCCTCCAGCACAACGTACTCATCGACGAGGACCACAATCCACGAATAACTGACTTTGGCCTAGCATGCACATTCGGAAGACTGCAGCCCGGCCTGACATACTTGCAGCGATTGTCAAACGCGAACTACGGAGCTGCAAGGTGGGCAGCACCCGAACGACTAGCTGGTGGTGGACCCAACCCATCTGGGGACATGTACTCGTATGGCTGCATGATGTTTGAGGTTGGTGACATCTGAGTCTACTTTTTCAGTGGTGACTGAGTATTCGCCTTAGGTGCTGTCTGGAGACATTCCGTGGAAGGAGGAGACCGAATACCAGGTCATCTTTCTGAAACTCGCTGGGCACAGGCAACCCGGTCGGCCAATTTGTGGTGCAGTAGAAGATCGACATTGGGCATTGATGGTTAGGTGTTGGTCGTGGTCTCGACGGCGACCAACCGCACAGGAGGTTGTACTGGTGATAGACAATGTTTTCTTAGCAGATGTCCATGACAGAGTAACCCGGGAGCGCCCGGGTTTCGCATTACTTTTTTTTTTTTATCTCAAACCGCGGGCGCCTATCTTGAGATAAGATCTGATCGATAAATTATGATACACCATTACGCTACCTTTTCTCTCGTCGTACCGGTGTTTATGTAAGTACTTCGGAGATCACCGAACCTGGCCACCGAAACAATTTCCTGATCTGGGCCTGCCACTGATACTTCCAGTCAAGATAAACCCCCTGAGTACCAGCTTCGAACCATGTTCGACACTGGTTCACTCGGAAATATTCCATGTTCTGCTATGTCACTGGAAGTCTCTAGCTCGGTCCAAAGGAACTCTGCCCAACACAGATAATGAATAATTCAATTTACTACTAATGAATCCCGAAAAGATGACAATGTTGCCGACACGTCTGAGGTGCTGGCCACGAATATCTGGTATCAGCAAAGAGGCGACACTTGCATTCACCCCTGTCCACGTTCAACGTTTGGCTGTTTCTGGCCATGCCTCACGCGTTACGGACACACCACTTGGTTCGGATTGTGGGACCTTGAGGTGTTTTGCAAAAGTGGTGGATCCGACGAATGGATTCGACAAGCTTCCTGTTCAGTGCTGGGGGCCCAGGGATGAGAGTGCGATGACTCGGAGACGAGAGGCGGTGACCACCGCATGTTCCAAGTGGAAGGATGCCGCGTCAGGAGCATGTGCTAGGCTATATGTTTGGCACAGCACGCCAAGTTCCTTCTTCACGAATTCCGTTTCCCGTTAAGAGGGGGAAGGAGTCCGAGGGAGCCGTACAAGATAGAGCAGTTTGGGGAGAATGGGGCTCGCCAAGACCCTCGGGAGAAAATGAGTGATCTGATTGGCTAGGTATGGCGTGGCCTGGGTTTCGGCGCTGGTTCTGCTGGGGTATATGCAAGGTAGCTGACTGAGGTGTGTGTAGACGGATTGAGAGGGTGCTCTGGATAGCGGGGTTACTTCGTCCGGGGCTAGTAACCCCATAGACAGGCCAGTCACTAGCCTGAGAATAGAGTGACCTGACAGTCTGATCTTCGGAGCTCCTGAAAATCTGGAAGTAGACGTTCAAAGTAACTAAACGGACAGAAAACACACCATCCGACATCGTCGGCACAGCAAACAACATATTATCACCACAGCATGTACTACACGTGCCCTCTTTCCAACGTGCTGTATGCACAGGAACTATCTTGCTAGTCACTCCCACCTTTCCCCCTCCAACTGCTCAGCCTCGTCCCTTTCAACATCCCACCTAGAGCAGAAACACCAGTTCATTATCCGATGTCCCCTCGAACATCCAAGTGAGTTGCTCATCCTGCCACTGACCAAGATAGATGACCTTGCCTAGATTTCAAGACCGTCCATGGATCGACCTTACAGACAAAATCGTTCGACTCTCCGACAACCCCACTAACGGTGGTGCATTTGGTGATGTACATAAATGCAGATACAATGACACACCAACATCTTCGTGTTTTGTGCGAAAAATCTGCTTTTGCATGTCAATACCCTGCTCAACTTTTGTAGGTTGCTGTGAAGTCGTTAAGGTACTTTGAATCCGAAGATCTTGAGGAAAATCAAAGGCAACTAGGACGGCTAAACAAGGTCAGTTCTCCTGGAGCCTACCAGTCGGCCACTTACCTGGGTGGCAGACACTTCGCCGAGAGTTGGGTTTCTTAAGACGACTTGAGCATCGAAACATTCTTCCCCTACTCGGGGTGACGCATGGTTTTGGACCACTACCTGCGGCAGTATCCCCATGGATGTCAAATGGTACCCTCCACTCCTTCCTCAAGCACAAGGGTGAGACACTTACAGTAATCGAACGACTACAAATGGTGAGTTGCACCACCCCATAGTCGAATGGACAATTTAACCATTCACAGCTACACGGAGTCGCGTCCGGCCTAGAATATTGTGCGTTTTCATCCGAGCTTCATTATCCACAACTCTGCTGATCTCATGGTGTTGTAGTGCATTCGATTCCCGTGTGCCACGGGGATCTACATAATGTATGCTCATGATCTCGTGTCTTGACATACATTTGCCCTTCATCAGCATAACGTACTCATCGATGGGGACCATAATCCACGAATAAGTGACCTTGGCCTTGCTTGCACCATCGGAAGGCTGCAGCCCGGGCTGACATATCTGCAACTATTGTCAAACACGAGCCATGGAGCTGCAAGATGGGCTGCTCCTGAGCGACTCTCTGGTGGCAAACCCAACCCATCGGGGGACATGTATTCATTTGGTTGCATGATGTTCGAGGTTGATGACACACTCTGCCTTCGTGACAATGACTAAACGTTCATCCCAGGTGCCGTCTGGAGATATCCCCTGGAAGGAAGCGACCGATTGCCAGGTCATCGTTTTGAAGCTCGCTGCACGCACGACGCCCGTGTGGCCAATTCGTGGTGCGGTGGAGGATCGGCATTGGGAATTGATGGTTAAATGTTGGTCGTGTCCTCGACGGTGGCCAACGGCGAGCGAAGTTGTAGTGCTGGTGCAGACCTTTTCCTCAGCAAGTGGACAACCACATGTACACAGTCCGGATCATCCCGGGTTGTGTATATGGATTTTTTTCGCATTACCCCATCCTGATTGGGACTATAATTGAGTTTTGGCAGAATACTCCACTACCGCGGAAGTCTGGGATTTAGCAAAGGCTGGCGATACAGTATATAGCCACTATGGAACTTGAAGCCGTGCTCGCGCAATGCCCGGTCATAGCTTGTGAATCTACTGCATCATAGATCTGACCTGCTCCGAGACAAGTATGACACATGTTAGGTGCTGGCCTTACGAACCGATCAGCAAAAGGGTGATGATAGACTTGTTCACCTAACCCGGTCCGTGTTCAAGTGTCGCCACCCACTGTCGTATCCGAAGAGAGCAGTCAATGAGGAAAGTGTTCAGCGAGCTTGCCGCTCAGTGCCGGAGGACGAGATGAAGTTTGTGCCAGTTGTGCCAGGTGGTGTGCATCCGGGCGCGCGCGGCAGTGCACCGATTGTCGACGATCTGATTGTCCCTCAGTACTTGTGCACTCATGGAACGGCTGGTAAACAGGCACATACAAAAAAGAATTCAAGGTTTGGATCAAAATGCGGCAAAGTTTCGTGCTGATTAGACGGCGAGCGGCGCGCACCACAAGTTGGTCGAGGCTGTTGCGACTACAGCCCGCCAGTTGCTCGCATGGCACTTGTCGACGGATGGGGGCACAAAGCTGGGCCTCGCCTCAACTGCCATTTGCAACATTGGTGTAGTCGCCCGTCCGTTATAAGACCTCATGGCGTCTGTCGGTATCCCCATTGCCTACCTTACCCCCCTCACACCCTCAGTGCCTGAGTGATGCCCCCACCGCACTATGCGTTGATCGAAGATGACATTCTAACTGACCTTTTCCGCCTACAAATCAGCAAGGCATGCCAAATTCCATTTGCGACGAGCAGACAGCACTAACTCACAAACTCATGTGTCTGTTCGTTCCAGTTCCTCAATAGTACGCCTGACTTGGATCCAGTGTCCCATTGTGCTGACCTATCCTTTTTCGAAGTTGCTGCGTTGACGATTTTCGTATGTGCAGTGCCATCAGAGTACTGTCCAGATCTAATAGTGGCACTCGTGTTGCGTAGGCTTTCGATTATTGTTTGACGTTATCCGCCGAGGTTCTTCCTTCCCGCTCTGGTTCTCGATCATTCTCAAAGGTGGAGTTAGGTAGAGTATGTGTGGGGTACGGAGTGGGGGGTGACACGCATTGTGTTCACATTATCAAGATACCTCCCCTTTATTTCCTCCTCGCTAAGTTGTTGTTGTACGTCCCGCTTTCTTGTTTCTATAGGTTTGTATCAAGACAATGTTGCCATTTAGACGCTCTGGTGACCGAAGGGGTGAGTGTTGCCCTTGGACCTTCTGGCGAATCATCCCAAACGTCGTGTCCAGTGTGGGGGCTTTATCGTTGCATTGGATGGTCTGGTTATATTCTGGCTCACTTAACACGCTTGATAACACCAATCCTCTTCCAGTTACGTTCAGCTTTAGCGTCATTTGTTCAGAGGGAATCTTGGTGCTCCGCACTTATGCGTTATGGAATCGTACCAAGAGGGTTCTTATTTTTCTTTTAATGGTGTTTGGAGTGGGTTTTGACGTGTATCTGCACCAACTAAACCTATTTAATGAACTGATCGTACGTTTCCAGGCATTCCTTGTACTTGCCGAGGTAATACCGGGGCTAGTCGACTTCTCCTTACCTGGGGACTCCACCTCACCTTATCGTAAGTCCAGTTAACGCATAATGTAAAACCATCAAAGGGTGACGAGACAGAATTCTATCCATCCTTGTGTGCACACGGGTCTTCAAGAAGTGCTGCTTCTCAATATGTTTTGATCATGGTGTTCGAGTTCAGTATGTTCTTGTTAACCCTCTATCACGTTATACCCAACTCTTCTCCAGTCCTTCAAGGCATGAACTCCTGGAGGAAGTTTCGAACATACCGCGACACCCCCAATAGAATATTGAACCAACTATATTGGGACGGGATCGTATATATGTGGTGTATTATTGGCGAGCACTTCTAGCGATTATTTATGGAGAACCTTGTTTGATTAGGAAAATATTAACTAGCATTGTCTGCGGCTAACCTGGCTGTGGATGTGGTTGCGCCGGTGGGTGTGTACGATGTTGTGTTTTTCAGAACTAAGCATGTTTCCTCTGACAGATAACTTACGTTCCTGCGCTGCATACGTCCGTATTCTCTTTCAATCCTGCACACCTGCAATTGCTCACCACTGTCCTCCGTAACAGCGCTCAGGTTGCAATGCACGGCGTCCTTGCTTCTCGGATTTTTTTCAATCTTAGACAGTATGACAAGGAGATCCTATCGCGCGAGTCTGCGGCCTCACTCGAAACTATGCGTTTTCGAGCGCAGTCAATGTCGATCGTCACAACACAAGAGGGAGCCATGATGTAATCCAATCATATACATATCACAAGTATTGTCGAAAGCTTCGCTAGTGCACTTTCCGACAGTCTGAATCTGGTTCGGCCGGGTACCATCGCACGATCGGGTCATGATGTTTGGGGGGGTATGTACTGGGTTCAAACCAAAGTAAGAAAACAGGGCGAAGTTGGTCCATCCCTTGATGAGTGACATCGTGGCTCTCGACTTTATGTTCGAGACACGAACAACGTCGGGACAGTACCCGGTAAATCTCGAAAGCCCATGCAACGAATCAGTGCTTCTTAGCCCTGACAAGGATATCCGCGGCAGCATACCCGGGCCGGTCTTGCCGCCTAGCAATATCGGATGGTGCCACACACCTGAAAACTACTGCGTGGTAAAGTCAATGCCTTGTATATGATCCTACCGTATGGGTAGGCGTGTGGGTTCATTGGAAAGATCGGTGTACCCAACTGTAGTCTCTGGAACATTGGACTTTCTTGTTTTCTCTGGGCTGCGGTACAACAACTACGAGGAGACGTGGACGACAGATGTTGGGTGCATAAACAGACCATACCACTACAAAGCCGAGCTTGTGTCTCACGCCAAGTCGCCATGTCAATGTTCGATCCTCGGAATGTCTGACCAGCATGTACGACGACGCCAGGGCCGCCAAGTATCAACTGGACGTCGTGGGGGATTCCCTTCCTTTGACTGAAGAGGGTGGTGTGCCGACCATCGAGGTTCGAGCCCAAAAGCTGAACGTAGATTACTGAGGGCGAAGCTGACATGTTGGAAACCAAACCCAAACCCGGAAGGCGAACAACACCGCTGAAACGCTTCAGGAAGAGGAATGGAGTCAACGGACGCAGGGCGAGGTTCCCACCACATCAGAATGGGCGTTAAACCACAAAATGAGTCCGGGGAGGGGGAAGAAATGGGGGAAATGGAGGGCTGAGCAGTGCCGAGTTCAGATCAGGGCGGGCTAACTTGCAGTGTCGTCTGTTCGAATGCATGCGCAAGCGTCATCAAAGGAATGTTGTCCTGTCCACGCGCGTCATCCGATAGTGTTGCCATGAATTTTGGACTGAGACAATACCGAGACCACTATGAAAATAGTGTGAAGGCAGTGATTACCGAAAGAAGAGTATACCCTACCGAATCCAAAAGGACGACATTTGGTACAAGACTAGATGAAGCGAGCGAACGAGCCTGAGGGTGAGCATGTTGCATACCCGATGCAGAGCACAGGACAAGCCGAAACCGAACCCAAACGAGTGACAATAGTTGGCAGGAGACTAGAGGACAGAATCCCATTGGGAGTTAGAGCAGGAAGAGTTCCCAAATGCACAATACCGAAAAACCGAGACTAATGCACACGAGACTGCGCGTGATGCCCTGCTAGAAGGATCCGTGGAAACAAATAGAAGATGATACATACCCAGAAATTGTGAAAGGAGCCTCATCAGGCAGTCCATCCATACACAGACCAAAGGCAGGTACAGATAAAGCGAAATTGATAGCATATAGCATTGACTACACATGCGACATGCTCATACAAATCTTTTTTCGACCAGGTTGCGAGCGCCGTCGATCCGTGGTGATGATCAGCGTATAATAATCACTCTCAAGGCCCACCCCGACCGACTCCAGCAAAGGACGGCCTATAGTCACCCGGCGCACCACCCTCCTTCCTCCGGTAGCCTTCCTGGTCGCCACGAGGTGGACGCGGGGCGCCGCCCTCACCAGCGCCAGGACGGACAGCGGCCGGCCGTGGCAGACGAGCCGCCCGCTTGTGCGTCGCAGGGACGATCTCGTTGGGGAGGTGGAGCCTAGGAAAAATCAATGAGTTACATCGCGTACAAACCTCGATAATCCGATGAGACACACCACTCCCGGAGGTACTCTACACCTTCCGGCGTGAGGACGTAGTAATACCACTGCCACGAGAACTGGGTCTTGACGAGTCCTTTTGAGGTCAGGCTCTGCATCGCCTTGATGACCTCGAGGTTGGGCACGTCGAGATCTTCATGTTTGGGTGCGTTGTAGTCTTTCCTGGCGACGAGGACACCCTCTGTGCATCCATTCGTTTGTGCGGATGCGTTTACGAGTATTATGGGACGACGATATGAGTCGGTGTACGACAAGAAGACAGTCGAGTTAGTCCCTGGAAGATTGTAGAGATGGTTGGGAGTAACACGAACCCTTGAAGAGGTTTTCGTAAATGATGCGCCTGTTCTTCTTGGAAATAAGCATGCTGGGCTAAACAAGTTCTTGCGTCGACAGCTGCCCGTCTGGACTGACGTCAAAATAACTGTGAAACGAAGTCGGGCGGAGGACGTACTGCGAGACTCGGTTCGCACTGACTCTGGGCTGGGAGAACGAGATCAACAAGATCATCCATGGTTGCGCTCGACCATCCACCCCTCAGGAGCGTTTCCATCACGTATACGCTCTCCAAGAGGGCACGAAATGTCATTAAAAGGTACGTACGGTGGATTTAAACGGCGAGAGGGCCTTGAAGTGAGTCTTGACGTCGAGCGGGACGGTGAACTCGGACGAGAGGCTAACCTTTCGACAGGTAGACGCGGAGTCTGAAAAGTGCCATATTAGGTAAATAACCCCTCTCGGAAATCACGCTTGCGATCATGCGGAAATGTGAGTTGACCCGCTAGAGCCAAGATATAATCAAATCAAAATGCTGGAAGCAAGAACAAAACGAGTTTTCAAATCAAAACCACAGATGGATAGTCATGTTTTGGTTCGACACTAAATGATCTCTGCCTCCCTCAGCCCCGATAAGCCATCCAACGTTGAGCGCCAAGGGTTGGTCCCATCTCTGCGCCGAGTGGAACTAGGGTACTGTGGACCGACCAGGGGTTCGTAGTCAAAACATCACGTTCGATTCTGCTCACTTACGCACCTTTGTTGATGCCCTGCCCATCCTGTAATCATCGAGTTAGAATCGGCGTTGACTCGGACCGTTGTCCATGAGGCTCCATGCTCCGATATGTTCTGAGGAATATCAAGCACTCCAGGGTACAGGACCTGCTGCACGGACTGCGCATTCAACATACCATGGGCCTTCGATGCCTTTGCATTCGCGCTAAAGGCAACATTGTCAGCACAATTCAGCGAAGCGAAAAAACCTTACCGAGCCCGTAGGTTGAAATCAGCAGGGTCGGTTGACACGAGGTCCCGGACGAGCAGCAGTCCACTTCCACGCATCCAGTGACCCTGAATGTTCGCAGTGGCCGACGTTTTGTTCAACGAACTCGTTGCGAATCCCTTCTGACCAACCATTCCGAACATTGGCCCTCTATTCATATACTCGGACACGGACGAAACCCTCCGTATCTTGTTCTCACCAGGCGCTTGCTTGAACATGCGGAACGCATCTACCACGTCTGGCATCGCTGCCCAGTTGGGTGGACGTGGCTTGGTTACGGCACTCTTCTCGGATGCCGCGACTGGATTTGTGACAGATCGATGATGGTCTAGATCGCTTTCGCCTCGCACCTGAGAAGAAACTGGCAATTTTGCCTCTAGTTCTGGGGTTCTTTGTGGCGCATGTATTGATGCCAAGAGATCTAGCTCGCGATTGCTTTCGCCTCGCAGCTGAGAAACTGACGATTTTACCCCTAGATTTGATTTCCTTTGCGGCGCGTGGATCGGTGCGGAGAGATCTTGCTCGCGTTTCGATGTGTTCTCGGGATTTATACTCGCCCCTCCCTTCCCTTCATCAGGTCTCCCCAAAGATACGGCCGTCTCATAGGGGGCCGAGGTTCGTTCGCTGTGGTCATTGATCGGTGGGATTCGCGAGGATCCTGGCGACGCGTGCATGGAGCTCGATAACGTCCGTTCGGGAGGTGGTGTGGGTGCCATACATGAAAGATCCAAAGGCACCGTATCAGCTATGCGGGCCTTTCCGTCATCCAATTCCCCCGCTTTCTTCTCTGCAGATATCGGAAGAAAGGTGACGTCCTCAGCCATGTCCAGTAACGCTAATAGTCGTTCAGACGATTTCATCGCAGACAACTTCGCAAGAGTAGCGGAGATGCCAACAGATTGACAAGTGGTACTAATCGTGCTGTCAGACCTCCCGGCAGCCACGGAATTTGTTTGGCCTTCCACAGACTCTCCGGGAAGTTCGAAGAGGACAGGAGGGTGCGTGTTAGTCGTTACATCGGGGACGCTGACCTCTGGTCCTTGAGGCTCGTTCGAAAGCGATCCCGCGAGATCAATCCCATATGAGCAGCATCGAGGAGTCTCGTATAATATTTCACCCCCTAGTTCGTTCGAGGGCACATCCTCGACGACCGGGATGTTGGTGCTGGCCACTGTCACCCCGGGCTTGGAGGCTGCTTCCGAACTCACCGACGACAGGACCTTCGGTGGCCTCACTTGAAATTCACAGTGGGATAGCTCGTGGTAGGCCATTCGTAAACAAACCATCCTCGGGCCTTTGTTAGACGAGCTTGACAGGCAGCACCTGTCTTCACGAGGAAGGGCGTCCAACGTTTCGCATAGCGGCAACTTGCCGCTCAGAGTCGCCAGCCGGTCGAATGTGTCCCCCGCATCAGGCGATCTACTGTCCGGTTCCTTGATTCCCACTGGTGCCAAGCATTTTTCGTCCGTTTCGAAGATGCTCTTTGTATTGATAACCACGGCAGGCATGATCGGGAACAATGTTTGGAGGGGGGAACGTGTTGCAATATCTTCGACCAGCGCTCCGAAGACCACGGGATCCATTTCTACAACCGGCACGCTCCCACGCGCCGCCACCATCGAAGGGAGGTTGACGATAGGCACTCCGGCTGAGGAAGGCGACCAAGATTCTGCGGGCATATCATCCTCTTCCTGGACTTGGTCTTCACAGACCACCGATGGAAGGGCCAGCCTAGCCACCTGCACTGGTGGTATTACAATATTCTGCTCGTCCGATGTGGATTCGCTAGGTACCACTGGATTTTCTACCGGTGTAGCATCGTCACCTCCGATTTGGCTTCCAAGATTGCAATCGCAAGTGTTCTCATCCATATCTGAAACGCTCAAGGACACCTGCGAACCATCTGCAGCGTTTACGTCGTCGCCGATAGCAAATCGCACATTTTTCACTGGGATCTGCATGTCCATGGATGAGTTCGCCATGCACCCTACTTCTAGAAATGGTTCCCATTCGTCGGGGCCACAGCCATCGACGAGACTCCATGGGCCGAAGATCGCATCCGAATCCGGATTCTCTTGTTCTCCAAGACCGTCCGTGCCGTCCTCGCGGATGTGGCCGGCCCTAGGTTTCAGGGGCACCATTCGTTCGCATTCGTCCGCACGCTCGCCGATGTTGTGATCGTTCGGCGTTGCAACAAGGTCATTCAGTCCAGCTTTTGGAAGTATAAAAGTAACATTCTCGATGCCAAGCAAAAGTTCGTCCGCGGTTCCGGAAAGGACAGGGGAAACTGTCGGTTCGTCGGGAAACTGGTTTACGAGAGGTCCGGATTCCTCGGAAGACTCAGAAGCGAGCGATCCGAACGCGAAGTCTTCCTTCCCTTCGACAGTTTCGCCCTGGTGTTCTCCCAGACAAGACACCGCTCGTGCTGGTATCGCCTCGAATCCGGCCGTAGCGCAGCTCCCGCCGTAGAAAACGGGGGATTGCATGAGAGTCTGGGGTTCTTCCTTGTCGGAAGCTGGGCTTTGGCTGTGAGGTGCCTCCGATTTCCCCGGTTCGGCGGAGGAGCAGACGCCCACGTCCGTGATCAATTGGTGATCTTCGACGAAATCAACCGGGACGGTTTCCCCGTTCACTCGTATAACCATGATGCGTGGAATTGCCAATGGTGGATGGTCCGATCCGTAACTGCATCCTCGGAAACGCTGATAACATGGGACGGCCTTGTGAATTCCGATTTGAAGAAAACGCCAGGGGGCTAGCCACAAACTTGAGTAAAGCAACCAGGAGGATCCTAGTACGTTCGTCGGATCCAATGTATCATAAAACAAGACATCCTCGAACCAGTGGTTGAAAAGAGACGGTATCTCATCCCGGAATTAGCGTCCATGTTCAAATGGTTGAGAAGAACGAGGAGCGTACCATCAAGAGCATGTACAGATGTAACAACGATTGAATATACGTGATACCGACCGAGATAGGACAAAAGCTAAGCCCGCGGGGTTCGTGAAGAGCCATATTCGTTTGAGCGTCATCGCCCTGGTCGTGTCCGAGTCAGATGTTTTGCGAGGAAGCAGAATAACTTACCCCAAGCTGGGGTGTTGGAGGTATGGGTTTGCGACGAACGACGGGCCGCCGAGCAGGGGTATCCGAAAGCAGATAGTAGTGTGACGATTCAGTCGGAAGAACATAATTTACATCATAGTCTGAGCGACCAACGGGACAAGAAAGATTCATTGCGAAATGTGCCTGAAGGAACGTCACGGCAGGAGACGTCGCCGCAAGGTCGATGGAATTGCTATAGTCTGACGGAACGGAACACCGTGGTGCATAAGTGATCGATGAGACCTTGGGACTGTCTTCAATGAGCTCTGGGAAACCGGCCGATAGCAGAGGTTGCGGCAGATAGTTCCAAAAAAACTGCTGCAGGACCTCAAGCAAGGCGAGCCAGTGCGCAACGAGTAGTCTCAGCGAGATGTTTGCCATCACCGGGAGGTTAGAAGTATGAATAAAGCAAGAAAGGGCGTGGTCTTAGATGAGGTTGGAAACGCAGAGGCCCGAATTTCGAACAGTGACCGATTTCGAGCGCGTCGTCGTCACGTGAGGCAAAAATCAACCTGCTACCAGCCTGATCAGGCTACGATTATTGGGCATGGCGGCGACCTCAGAGCGTCCACAATAATCGGTCTACAAATAACTCTAGCAGTTGCTGATAGGCTTCCCTTGCAGATCAGGAGCTCATACACCGACACCAGAGGCACAGCTGAATCGAGCCAAATAATTCGAAGCAGCAACTTTATCATTGCAAGGAGCGGACATGAGGAACGATGCTAACGATTGTCGTGGTAGTCTCGTGGTATGGACATCCGATCTTGGTGCTTTTTTGCATTGACGGTCTCAAAGATGATTTCCGAGTTTCTTGTACAGGTCTGCATGCGCGCATATCAGGAAAAAGATCTCAGATGGCGGGATTTGATGAATACGAACCTCCAGTCTTGAATCAAATGCTAAGAAATCCTCCTGTTTGTGGTATCTTAGTCAGCTCGTGTCTGAGACAAGCATGGCATTACGAGCCACTTAGGAGAACTTCCGCTGACCCGACACTCAACGTGACGAGACCCATCGACGACACTGAACTCGAGATCACTTGGACCTCGCGTCCTCGAAATCAAAGTGGATAGTAATGAATTAGTGTAGAACTTCGCCAGCGGCAGGACGAAAACTAGATGCCTGGCTCACGCAAATCAGCAAGGGTAGCAAGGAAAATGAACGATTACGGACATCCCACTCGTCTTAAGCTATGTCAGTATTTTGCCGCTTCAGGTAAACAAGACACTTGCCAGGGCTATATATACCGAAAGATCGGCAATCGTCCATATCGCCGTTAGTAATCCGGTATGGAGAGTAACTAAGAAAGCATTAAATTGGGAACTATTTAGCGAGGAAACACGAAACATCTTATGATCTTCTTAATGACATGATCGGTGTCAGCGAATCCTGTGCGGTACTCCCTCTAGGAAAATTTGACAATTGTCAACCAAACAGTTACGGACAACATACCAGGGACAGAACGAGAGAAGTTGTAATGAGAAGATTGCCACCCGTAGACGCAGAAAGCCATATGATAGCAATGGACTCAAATCTGTGGAACTCTGTGAATGTTGGCACAAGGTTGATTGCGATAGCTGTGCCAATGCCGCAAACTGTGGAGGGAAAATGCTTCAAGTGCTTGAGACAATAAGGGATTACTTACGCATTCCGATTAACACGAGGACGACAATTCCGGCGATCAACAGTCTACTTTGTTTGAGAACCTTGATCCTCCATGCAAAAAAGAGTTGTACTAAAGCCGAGGTAATTCCCTATCTGAAGGTTCAAAACCGAATGATTGCACCCGGTGTTCATTACCCACCGTCGTCCCGGGAACTCAAGACCCTCGAGAGTCAACACGGGCTTTTTAGGGATACCAAAATACTAGTATTACCTGTCGAAAAAACTATGTGAATCCATGAATTGCCGCAGGTACTTATGGTGATGAGAAACTTACTCCAGTTCGCCATAAGCGACACACTCGGATCACCTAAATTACGCGTGAAGTAGCAGTGCTCACACAACAGAGTTACCATGCTCACCAAAATGAATGATCAGAGTGTCATATATATAAATAAACTCCAAAACCACATTGAGGGTGTCCAAGGCAACCAAAGATGCAACCTAAAAAGCTGTAAGGATGAGATATGACACCTAAATGAACGGCCCACGAAGAACTTGAGCCACCGGGTGTCGCTGTAGGAGAAAAAGTTGTATTCTAACCCACTCGTGCCAATGGTGTAACTAGCTCACCCCTTGTAACACGAAAAATAAACGAGTGATTGAGTTACCACCACACCATACAGGATGGTATCCAACACGAACCCCACAAGCATTGGTCCCAACCTAGCATGAAGCGAGTCAGCAACGGGTGCTATCCCAGCGGAAACATCACCAGGCATTCAAGATTGGACATACGAGACACCCGCTGAAGAGACCATGCTGCGCAGATATCCACACTGAGTACCAATAATGGCAGAAACACTTATTCGAGTTGGGCATCGCGCAGGGTAGTCCCTTTTTCTATGAAGCCATTTACGATATGTGTGTGGTCAAGCCTTAACGTTAGTGTTCAACCCACGACGCGAGAAGGTTCGTGGAATGTTCCATCGCACACCTTCGCATCGGTTATCAAGTCTACATAAACCCGTGGAAAAACCCATATAGCACCACGTACGTACATGGAGCGAATTACATTCGCCGAAAATGCTCCTCGAGATTATCTTTCCATTTTGCCAACTCACCACAGGAATCATCCAATCGTATCATCTTTCCTCCTGCTTCGACACTCATCCGCGAAAGCCACGCCTTATACTTGGTTCTGGCGGTGGCGTGATTGGTTACAGAGAACCAGACGATGCCCTTGCTAGAAAATACCTCCTGCCAGGTCTCCTCGCAGCCTTCGGCGCATGGAGGACGGAGACCAAGAAGGCGCATGAACGTACGCCAAAGAAGACGAGGAAGGTAATGGCGCAATGGCGGATCTAGCCCTAATGCGAGTAGAAGAGAAGCAGGTACGTAAGCGAGAAGCTCGAGCGAGCTTTCTGACAAACCCACAGATAATATCCGTTGCGCTGTCGGGGATTAGTGTTCCCAATGCCCGATAATCCCCATCAACGATCCAGCCTCGGGGATCCTGTGCCATCAAGGCGGTAACTTTTCCTTTGAATTCATCGTCTCGTGCTCTTTGCCATCCAGGATTCCAGGCGATTTCATCGAGGGAAATGTGAGGTATGCTCAATTTTGCAGCAAGGTGGGTACTGAGGGTGGACTGGGAGGCGTACATACGTACATCCTGAAAAAATTCGGGAGGATTTTTCAAGACCCACCTTGCCAGTCCCTAAAGGCTCTCCTTCAAGGCCGCTAAAACATAGGACTCATGCAGAATAGACATACCACTATTTCCTATCAAGTGAACCCTATAGTTTCCATGCGCGTCACCGAGGAGGGGTGCGATGTAAGGTGGCATGACGGTCGAGGAAGACTCCAGGGTATGCTAATTGAGCACGCGGGTGGATACGTATATCATACCCTGTACCTTTCCTGTGTCAGCCGGTGCAACACCGCGTTGGTCGGAGTGACTCAGTTCGTTCGTGCTGCGGCACCGCAACGGTGGAAGGCGCACGCTCGCAGACTAAATCAAGGGTCAACGTATGCTTACGTTCGGTCAAAACATCGGCGCAATCCAGCAATCAACGGTTCTCTTATGCAGCGTAGAAATTACTTAATGCATTGGACATTAAAGAGATGTCTATCACTACGCACAACACAAAACTATGAAACCTCCTCCATGTCGTCGTCTTCGTCGTCTTCGTCTTCGTCATCATAATCTTCCATCGGTATGTCACCGATCGTCCCGGAGCTCGGACCAGGAACGTTTTCCGCTTTGATCTAATTAACGAATCACTGAGCAAAAGAACATAACTATGCATCACCACACTGACCCCTTCCCTGGCAAAGATTTCTGAAAGCTCCCACATGCCATTATGCTCGCCACTACGATGGAGCGTGGCGATTTCGTTCAGTACCTCCTTAAGGTAAACCTCGGGTTGTTGTGTCCGCTCTCTGAGAGGTTTAAAACTCCAACGAGGTTGTTCACGGAAAAGCTGGAATAGTAAATCCAGAAGCTGATTCCGTGGTAGACGAGCCATGCGCTCGAAGGTACCCTTGACAGGTTTTGGTTTTGTTTTCTAACGAAAACCGTAAGTTGGTTCTCTGTGCAATGAAAACGGTCACTGACAATCATATCAGCAAACGAGCCGGTGGCTACACCACTGCTCAATCTGTTGATTCCACCTCGGCCACCGCTGAGGCCCGCCTCTTCAATCATGCGAATTTGTCTCCGAGGGGTGTTGTACGCCCGGCTTCTCTCCCGCATTTGTCGCCTATACAATTCGTTGAAGAGTGGTCGCAAACTGCACTCATGCTTGATACGACCCGTTAAAATTGTTGTCCGTGCACGAGGATTATACGTATGCGCTGCGGCTGTTCCTGCGGCAGGAGGAACGGGGTCTTTCGGACGTTCGGCAACGACAAGTTGGTTTTCCACGGCTTCGTTCACCATCTCCAGCTCGTACCTATCCACATGAACACCATTCTCTCCGGAGGGTATGTATGCAGCATCCGGGGGGAATGAAGGCAGATCGGGTGGGCGAGGAGTTGGGTCGTTCGGGTTGGGAGGGAGAAAAAGAAATATGCGTGGTGACCGTCCCGAGGAGTTGACCGCATTTTGATAGATACGTATTGTCGCGAGATGAACATCCTCCTTATCAATGGCGGCCCACCGTGCCATTAAGTGTTTAGGTATCTAACATAAGGAGCACGGTAAGAGTGCGACTCCTTGGGTGTGCGCAGTACGAGGCTTGTCTTGATGCTCGTCTTTTAGCCGAGCCGGGTTGGTTCTCACCTTGACCATCCAAACTCTCCCATTCCCTCTATCCAGCATCAGCTCCTCGTCAGGGTCGGGTTGCGTGTCCTCATCAGGGGGTGCGTCGGGTTCAAATCGTTTCTTGTCGTCCTCCACGGTTAGTTCGTCCATAGTGCACTGACAGTAGTGTTAAAAGGAAGAGCTGGCCACCAGCAGTGCCCGAGCACCGAGTGTCGTCTTGTGTATTGTTTGGGTTTGGAGTATGTAAACAACTCCGTTGTATTATATAATACTACCTACCTCAAATACTGTTCATATCCTCTACATAGTACTAGGAGTGTTGCCTCATTGGCCCGTCACGCAGAGGATCCAGACCTTGCGAGGCTATTATCAGTTCCCAAGTTTGGTCTTGTCGCAGCTGCCTATTTCCCCGTACAGCTCAAGTTTATTGAAGAACACAAGGTATCTGAAGATACTCAACGAACTAATGTTCCTGGTAGGTTCGCGTCCGGAAAGTCCTGCGGCAGGATCATTCCCCCCCATAGACCAAATCAGCTTGCATGTAGGTGGATTCATCTTGAACCATTCGATACTTATCAACAATGGTATGTCGATAACAGTTCCGTCGATATGATGGCTGATCAACCTTGTCTGTCCTCGTTAGTGGGTGCTGAGTTGATGCAACCCGTTTCAACCCCCCTCACCAGACCATGATATGGGTTGGCCTTTGGCGTTCTGACTGTCTGGGGGGGTACAACATCTCTGTACACGACATCGCGCCCATCCCAGCAGACGAAATTGCAAGGCTGATTGAGCCAGTCATGGTGGAAACTCAGGTGAATAGACTATGGGTAAAACAAACAAATATTTTAAACTTGAGAATCGTTGAATATATCGATAGCTGGATTGGGAAATGGATACGTGGGTGGTACCTGGGTACCTTGAGTTTTCATCTGCTGGGTGATTCTCAATTGAACGCCTCCAGCACTGAGCATGATAGGAGGCAAGTTCAGGGCCATCAGATCCAGTACCTCATGAATCCACGATGGGTAGATGGACCAAGCGTCTAACACACATACGCACCTCGCTGTCTCCGCAGCCCTGTTTATCCGACTCCGCACTGGCACACGGGGCAGTAGCATGGCCCAGATTACTCTACCGCTCTGATCGCGGCAACTATCAGAACGCTATCCCCGCCATAGCGAACCGCTCGGAACACTGGTATGCACATAGCATTGGTGAGTTAACTTACAACGCGAGGCTCTGCTCGGTGTATAAAATGAACCCGAGGCTGGACAGCTTGGACGATAATCCCCGTCCATCGACCAAAGGGACCCTATCACTTGAGCGCCTCGTCGACATGGTTCTCAAAATCCACTGTCACGCTGTCGCGCCTCTCGTCAGACTAGTAGCTGAAGTGTGCAAAGAGAAGGAGATACCATACGAAAT
>JBBPJV010000309.1:0-28180 GCA_038088915.1 Sutorius aff. eximius
GACCAGAAGCCACCACTAAGCTCTCGCAGCGTTTTCGTATGTTCAAGTCAACTCTGGTTCCCTGATACTGCCTCACTGACGCTGATACATAGTCTTGGGCCCTCTGATACCCGTGCCCCCAGCTTCCTTGGCTCGGCTCTGGACAGTCGATAGTGTTTATTTTCTCGTCACTTGTATGGAATTCGCCTATGCTGTGTGTATGTAATTTTTGGTACTGTTCAATCCAACGTGTAGGACTCGTGCAACTAGGAGGGACTCACACAGGCAA
The DNA here is from genome assembly GCA_038088915.1 of Sutorius aff. eximius. Classification (NCBI taxonomy): domain Eukaryota; kingdom Fungi; phylum Basidiomycota; class Agaricomycetes; order Boletales; family Boletaceae; genus Sutorius; species Sutorius aff. eximius. Next base: position 269 of record JBBPJV010000309.1, read on the forward strand.
GTTCTGGAGCCAGAAAAACAACTCGCGAGAACTCTGGCATCATGCAGCGTTGACGCGGTTTCATTTCAACCATTCTATATATAACACACAGTCACTACACCGGTTGTCTTCGCGAACCCTCGAGCTAAGGAATGAGCTGGGTGAATATCCCTACATAGATTCGTAACACACCTATTCCCAACTCTCGCGCTCACTCATTTTTTCGTAGGCTGTCAGTCACTTTTTTACCCCAAACCACCTCCGACCATCGTATTGCTTCGGCAGGCTCTTTCTGCTCCTCGCCTTGGCCGTGGACGCGAGCAAGGTTTTTGAGTCGGGTTATTTCCTCGTCAGTTATCGATGCGCCTGAGCGAAGTTGCTGGGCGAGGTCTTCGAGGATCGACACCTGTGCGTGACAATGGGCACGGTCTTCTCTTTCAGTAGTTCTCTGCCAGAGCAGATGGATGGACAAGGAGGTCAGAGCCGTGGAATACAAAATGTGGGGCAAGTATCGCATGGGCATAGCCGAGGTAACGAAGGTAAAGAAGACTGGTGGCGCAAGGGCGAATGGCCTCGGTCCGAAACGGGCCGAGTTACTGCACCTCCCTCGCGCGAAATTTCTGACTGAATTCTGACCAATTCCAATACTATAAGGATACAAGCAACACCGATAGATCTAACAGCGCGACCGTTATCCCATGTCAGCTGGCAGAGGCGGTTCGTTTTTTCTTCGTCAACTTTGGTCCGGTCAATCTGTTGGTCACTAACGAACGGACCCAAACTCACGTGTGTTTTGGTCTTCGTGGATGGGTTTCCAGTGGTTGCCTTAGATTGGTGGAATGGATCCAAAATCTCTCGAAGTGCTTCATCCCGGGAGACAGGCTTTCCATCAATCTGAACCCCTTCAGCGCCCAGAACGAATCCGTCTTCCCGCCCACCTGGGGGTGTCAACTGAAGAATAGCATCTTTCTTATGCATAGTAAATCGATATGCGTTCCGTTCCAGCGTGTACTCCACCCGAGGATTGAACAACGAGTAATTCTCCACCACGATTGTGTCCAAGGGCGGTAGCATCTTCGCACGACGATAGTTTCCTGGGACGGATCCAGGAAATAACCAGAGTTTCCGAACATGTGATCGTCTGATGTTTATAAGTCGGAGGGCAACGACGGATCCGATGCCGATGTGGAAACAAGCCAATGCGAGTCGGTGGTTTGCAGGCCGAAGCTCTTGTTTCGGAGGGGATCCTTCTTCGTCGCCGGGGATCTGGTATGTCCAGTATTGCCAGGCCAGGGCGACGCCTGCACCTCTGCATAGAGTATGAATTGGATTGAGGTCTGACAGGCGAGTGAGGAAAAGTACGAACGTGAAAACTGCATCGAGACAGAGGAAGAGCCAGTTTAGCTGAATTGGCGGCGGGGGGCTGGAGAGCTCGTAAAATGGTAGGGTAGTGATTTTATCGAGTGCCTCAGACTTTGGGTTCCTGAATGCAGCCTTTACTCTAGTGAGCAATGACAATTGACGACCATGGGATTGTCTACGACAGTACCCAGCTAGTGGAGACCTAACGGTGCTAGGGAAGTAGACGGACGACCACCGACACAGGCTCGCCATAGAAGGCACAATTTGCGTTACCTGATAATGATGTGCTCGAGACGACTGGGCAAAAAAACGGTCAGGTGAAGTGGTATTTAGGGTGAAAATTCATCGTGGCGGAAAGAGCGCGGCCCGGGCGGTCCGCCGATTGACGTTTCGGACTCCATTGTACGTGCGACGAATCACGATGCTCTAAGGTAGCATGCGTCGACCACTCGCTACGTTTCGAATGGGGGAGGATACGGTCTACTGGTGGCGGAGACGACTTCGAGCTGTCAGTGTGGTCGTACCCCGGAACCCCAGCACACAAATGGTCTGACCCTCTGCGGTATGTGCAGCAGTTCGCGGGCGTACTCGTGTCTTTGTACGGTCATTCGATGGTGAGGGTACACTCTTCCGCTCCAAGCACAAGAAAACACATGCATGTACACATGTTAGGGCGGCGGGTTGGTCCTCGCATCCCCTATCGTGCGCAGACACCAACTTCCGACGAGTGTATATTGAGTCTTGGTAATCTCCACCAGCCTGCTCATCTTACAGACCAAGCCCACCAGCAAAATCATGCATTGGCTTGGCGGAAAAGCCAGTCGAGTCGCCCCTCCTTTCTCGATTACTGTCCCAGAAATAGTAAAAGGAAGTCATTCCGTGTCCATCAACAACCGTTAGACTTATGTGAGAGATGCAGAATCTATCCCATGATAATGCAGTCAACGAGGCATACCTGGACGACTCGCTTATCAAACAATGTGGTTCCATTTGAGGATCAAGCGACATGTTGGATGGTGTAGGTGTCTGTTGATGTCGAGCATTGACTGTGTAACGCCAGCTATTTTTAGGGGGAAGAACTCCTAGCAAACAGCTATGCGCGATGACCGAAAGAGCTACATGTCTGTACCTTGCTTTTGTGTTCTCAATTTCGTGCTGGGCCCAGGACAGGTCTTAATCGTTCATGGCACAGAGGATCAGGTAGACTTGGTTGTTTATTGATGATGACTTTTTCATGAAGGTTGACGTCCCTTTAGCTGGCATCATTCAAAGCCACCAAGAAGTGCCACAAATTACTTTCAGTGGAAGATAAGACCTTCTCGCCGTACACGGTACGTTCCCCCCATATGCCGTGCCAAGTCCAACTCACCTTGCTAAAGAATGGGTTTCCTGAGTTGCACAACGAATTCGAAGGAGTGCAGGAGAAGTTGGTAGAGGAATATATTGAGGGTAGAAGCTCACCTCTCCTGAGCGTACTTCAAAACTATAACCGGGCGACTGCTTGTAATGCAGGTAACGATGGTCGGTAAAGTAATTATGAAGTGGGGTACGTGTACTCTGATAGCCTGTCGCTCCGGGTGCTGTAGTTCCCTTCTACTCTGATCTCAATGACACCTTGAACCAAGCGGGATCGGTGGGGTTGGTGTCTGTCCGGGCGGCAGTTCTACTTTGCGAGTTCTGCGGTTCAATGATGTTACAAATCCGCTCCCGGGTGGTACCTTTGGTAAGCGACGATTGAAGGCTCTCGAAGTAAGTTAATAATCCGCCTCTTGGTCCCTATTGATATTTACCATCAGCGATCCGCTGGACGGGGCAACGTACTTGTTCTCCCGGACGGCTCGCCCTTTTTTGGCAGCTTCTGCCTTGGGAATGGTCTCCTGGCGTCTTTCTTTGCTCACCTCGTCCCGCTGCCTCATCACCTTCTACTACATGTAAGTGTCTACATTCGCGAGCGGGATGTCCTTTAATCAAAAGGATAGGCCTCGTGTCTTCCGCTGGTAGGCTTCCTCGGTCAGCTCCGTGTTTTGATGCATTTTGTTTCCGACTCCGGTCAGAAAGGCAACGAAGGAAAGGAAATACAACCCACATATGCTCACCTATCAACCGCTTTCCTCACTTGGGCCGATCTCTGTAAATCAAGTCTACTTGACGGGGAGATTTAATTCAGTGAACGAGAATGCAAGACACTTGCAAACCAAGCGGAGTGATTGAGAACCACGAGGCTGTTAGGAAGCACGATGTGTACTTGGTGTGTGTACGGTGTGCGGAAATTGATTGTACAGGTACTAGCGGCAACTTGAGTTCCATCATCGCACGCTTGTACAGGTTCTCGGTGACGCAGAAAGTCCGAACGCTTCTGCTGTGTGAATGGTCATGAATACTTTGTACGTGGATCCTGTTCCTGGCGCGTCCTCATAGTAACTGTAAGGTGCAGCTTCGGAATGTGCCGTAAGAATGTGTTTTCGTATGATCGGAACGACCGCTGAAGTTTCAAATTCAGATCCGGTTTGCTTGTATGGCTAATGGTACCCAGCCTGAGGTATAGCGCAAAATGGACGATCACATGGTAAACATTCTGATGGGCCATCGTGTGTGTGGTGGAACCTTTTACGTGTTGACATTCTCACTCTTCCGTGACCCACCCATTCAGCGCGAAGACTGTACCACATGAACATCGCTCACCGCCGCGGGAGTTGGGCGCGATTTCCCCTCCATGTCCTTCGCGATGACGCCCATCCCTGATGCAAGATGATCAAGTACTATAATGAATCCCCGTCCCTTTAAATTGCCGTGTCCCCCTTCCTTCAGGCTCTAGCCCTGAAACTTTTTCCACCAACCCCCTCAATCCATAGCCGCTTCCTTTCCTGCGAGTCCAGGGACCTCCTATACACACAAATCAACGCCATGTCTTCCTATCTGGAGGCTGTCGTTGCTAGCATTCTGCAAAATGACTACGCGTCCCGCATGTGCTTCGCAGTTAACCGGATCGATCTCACAGCGCTTTGCAGTTATAATCGTCACCGCTGTTGTATATGATTACGGTAAATGTTGTAAGCCCATGTGCGTCCTAGTAGACTGACTTTAGTGTTATCAGTCCTCACCTTGTCGGACGAGGTATAATGCTTCATACCGTGTGAATCTTTTTTGAATTGAGATTTGGGCAGATAGAATACATCTGGGTTAGTTGCGAATATTCTCGTGACTGGGGCGATGTTGAAATTCTGACACCCGCGGAACAAACTATGGACAAGGGTATCCACGCTGTTCCTGATCGTGGGTACCAAGTCTCTTGTAGTATTTATGCAATGTTAGCTAAACATTGCTATAGATTCGTTGCTCTGGCCTTTGCAGTATCATGTACGTACCTGACTGTTGTGGGTAACATCGATTTTAACCTGCTCCACCAGATTCATTGGCTTCTGTAAGTCAACCACTGTCCTAGGTTGACTAGACTAGCTGATTCACTTAACCGGAAGTCGGGAGCACATTCATGCTCACAACTTTAAAGGTGAGTTACACTGCATTGGTGATCACTAAAAAATATACCCAAGTACCAGTAGTCGTACGTCTTCACTCTTCTTTCATTGTCGGGACTCTGAATATCCTGGTACAGTTGTAAGGATGTCCCTCGATATTCCCTATACCCACGTGCCTCAGAGTACGCTTAGGTGTCGTCGCAGACTTCATATTCGAATGGACATCCTTCGCTTTTTTCGGCGCAACGGATTGTAAGTCTGTAATGTTGGTGTTCCAGCAACGTAACGTCTAACAGTCACTGTAGTCATGATGATCCTCCGTTTATGGGCGATGTACAATCGATCGAAGGTGGTCATTTGCACCACGATCGTGATTTACATTGTGGCGGAAGCCTTGGACTTTGCTGCAGTGGTATTCTACAATGTCACAGAAACTACAACAGGTACATGATTTTTGGTTGCTCTTTCACCTGCCATACTAACAAGGCTCTTTACACCATCCGTCAACATCATTGCGTAGTTGTTACCATTCCTGTTGTGGATCTCTCAGTTTGTTCCCAGGGGTATTTTTCAACCAGTTTGCGTATTGCTTCGGCCGTTGTGAGGTTCATCTTTGGCGCAATACTGTGCATATTGGTGATCATCCCATTCACCAAGGAGTGGGTTCAAATGTACAAAGCAATGCAGCAATGGCAGCTCAACCGTTACATGAACCTGCTTGTCAAAGAAGGCATCCTATACCTTTTCGTGTACGTCCCCATCTCATTGTTCCACTTTCCCCCATACAGGAACAACAAAACTGATGGGGAGCTCTCACGATAGTGGACAAGTAGACAACCTCATCAACCTCATGGACACCTTTGGAAAGGTCTCGACAGCAGAGCCTGTGTGGATATCGGCGGCCATCTTCGAATACGTGCCTGTGTTCGTTTTAACCCCACAGTTCGTCTTGAACATGCGGGAGCTGTATGCCCGCAGTGTACAAGGCAACGGTGCGGGCAAAATCGACACCGCGTTTGGTATCGGATCCCTACCCGTCCGCGGCACTATGACGGAGATCGCATTTGCGGGCGTCGGGCAGGGGCAGAACGAAACGGCCGAACATGTCGAAGAGATTGTGACAGAGGAGATCAGGCGAGACTCGTGTATTGCGTGAAGGAAGGTCTTGCCAGTCTCGCCGTTCCAACTGCCTGTGGTTCGCCATTCCATTCTACATGTTGTTTCGAGTTTCAATCGGATCGCGTAGTCCGGGGTTGACGTCTTGAGGAAGTATTAATAGACTTGTGGCTTTGATATTCGCCTATGGGATTTGGTTGGTCCACCGTACGTCCGAGTTATAGAGCGGTCTAGATGAAACTGGCTATTTGCCCCACTCAAGGGAATCCGTCGCACTGCTCGTTCATGGCAGAATGCGACAATCGAACGCCAAGGTTGTATGGTCGCGAACAGTCTACCCGACAGGAAAAACAGTGCGGATGAGGACATTAATCAGAGTGAGGTGCCATCAGGCCTCAAACATTGGCCCAATGGGCCGGAATCTACCTCACATCAGTTTTCGGTTCCGATGCCGATCAGGAACGAGCTGGCGACCGTTGATCAGATACTAGTGGATGTTGCGACGGCGAACTTATTTCCCGCACCACACTATCTCCTGGGGCACGCAGCTAAGGACAAGTTTTGATTCTCCAGGTTAGCCCCGTAAATCACGGCATTCGAGTCCGGTTCCATAGATTGCTCTGTACGGAAAACATTGTTGACGTTCTCACCATGCACAATACGTTCCTCTTTTGATGCAGGGATAACTTCTCACTCATGTTGCTAAGAAGAACGAGTTTCACGAGCTGCACAACGAAGCTGAGAGAGTAAAAGAGAAGCCGACCAAGGAATATATTGCTTGGGTAGAAGCTCATCTCCCTTCTGCGCCTATGAAACTATGACCGGGCGACTACCTGTATTCCAAGGAACGATGGTCTGCAGAACAATTATGACGTGGGGGTACGCGTACTCTAATAACCGGCTGCTCCTGGTGCAGCAGTTCCCTCCCGTTTCAACCTCAGCAACACCTCTTTGAACCGAGTGAGATCGGTGGTGCCAGCACCTGTCCGGGCAATGGTTTTGCTTTGCGAGTTCTGGAGTTCAATGATATTACAGATCCGCTCCCAGGTGGTACCTTTGGTGAGTGACGATTGAAGGTTCTCGAGGTAATCCGCCTCTTGGTCCCTATTGTCATTTACTATCAGCGATCCGTCGTGGGGTAACATTAAAAAGACGTACTTGTTCTCTCGTATCGCTCGTTCTTTTTTGGCAGCGTACTCTTCGTAGAATTGGTCAATGGCGGCTTCTGCCTTGGAGATAGTTTCCTGGCGTTTTGCTTTGCTCGCCTCGTCACGCTGCCTGATCTCTTCTGCCTGTTTCTCGCGCCATTCCCTATCCCATGATGTGCGATTGAGAACGTGTCCATAGACGCGTAAGATTGTCCGGCTGTAAACAAACTTACTTGATTACTTCTGGTTCGTCTTCCTGGATCTGCTGGTTAAGAATGGGCGTCGAAGAGAACGCAGAAGGCTGAGGACGGGGCGCGAACGGAGAGGCGGCTCCGAATGTAGGCTGTGCGGGCGGAGGAGACACGGTCTACAATACAACCCACAATTCAGCACCTGTTGACGCCAACCCTCGTACCGCATGTGCGATCAGAGCAATTTGAAAAAGACATACATGACCAGTATCGAGCTCAGGAAATTGATCCTCAAACTTTTCTATTTCGTCGTCGCCTGTCACTTTGACGTCCGTAAAGGTCTGCTGCGGTGGGGTGCCAAAGTCGTCAAAGGAGAACGTGGAGGGTGGGGCTGGGGCGGATGCGACCGGGAGGGAGGGCACGTCGCCTGATCCATCGAGAGAGATGTCTGGGAATGCGGACGCAGCACGGTCAAAGTCAAAGTCGTCGTCCATGGTCGATGGCAGAGACGTCGCTCTGAATCGTTGTAAAGAGTAGACCTGATCACGTGACAGACACTGTAAATCTCATACAGAACACCGCATTCCATGGCGACGCTTTTGATACAAGATACAAGTACTATCGCGACATACCGCATCCGCTACCCCGGGCCCTGGGGACGGCTATCAAGTTCGACGTCGATGTCACTCCCTCCCTGTTCAAGCTGACCATTTCCAGCACGGCATGAACTTCACTTTTCCCCCTTGCTGTGTTTTTCCGTAATCAGTTCGTATCGGCTACCGCGCACGAAAAAAAAAGGGAGGCTTACTGGACGGTGAAGCAGCTTGTAATATTACCATACCATATCGCGCTCCCTACAGAGGGAAGACATAAAGACAACACACCTAACTGGGTTGTGACCCCACGACGGACTGCTCGACAGCTTGGATTGCATCGATATACTCATCGCTAACGGGTTACCGATTCTCTTCCTGAGGACGACTCAAAAGATTTTTGTAATACAGCTCAGTGGCAATATGCCACATCTATGGTTTAATCTTCATAGTCGGTACTCAGCATTGGGACTCGTATATGTCTCTGGTCAAAGGGGAAAAAATATCGCATTCCTCCAGGTCGTGACGGTGTCATATTCGAATGACTCACGGCGCAGATACTGCAAGAGAGGACTCCGGCAGTCCATATCCTCTTCCGTGGCCACATTCGGATTCAGTCCACATGCATGGATTATGTAGGGAGCTTCTTCTACGAACTCGATCCGAAACTGGTCCGCAATGGTAGACCTAGTGTATTCTAAATTGTCTTCAGCGTCGTCACAGAAAGGATTGGAGGCCAAGAACACCTCTGGACAGGTGAAAGCGCCTACGCCCGCTGCGCAGAATACCGCACAAGCCAGGCGTAGTATGTTCACACTCTTGGCGACGCTTCTGTCGGCGTTGCACCAGTGGATGCCACAACCTCGCCAGTGGTGACGTCTCCTAGGGTTAAAGCGGATGGGATCTTGACCATTGCAGTAATATCAACGCCGAGCTTCTTCTTCCACTTGTCAGTTAATACAGGTAGCAGCGCAAACGCGGTTGAAAATACGCTGTCGTTCGTTTGAACCCCTTCTGGGCATTTGACGATATCTTGGAAAGGGGACGAGCGAGCGAGCGTTTACATGTGGAAGAAGGTCAAGGGCTAGTGCATCCGACAACGAGTGTGCCAGGTATGTCTTGGATTCAGAAACCAGTGCACGTCGGCGTGGTTCGTAAACGACCTCTTCTAGTCTTCGGGACCGAAGGTTTTCTATATATCCCTACCGCTCAGGCTACATGCGGTGCCACTCTATGGTATCAACAATCAGTTATCATGCAAGGTTGCCTGATTCTGTATGACTTAACCTCTGTCCGTGAAGCGCTTTGACGCCCTGAGGACGGACTCGCAGGAATGTCAGACGCGACATTCTCCAAAGTGCTCGATTTCTGGCCCATGTCCGTGTTACTCAGGACGCTTGAAAATACTGCCTCACTTTTATGAGGTTGACAGCTATCACCCTAAAGAAAAACAGCGATCCATCCTTGTCGTTCCTTCGGCGCAGCTCCAGATCCATTCTGTACTCATGTTCTTGCTCGGACCACTAGAATCTATATCTTTGAGCATGCTGGTTTATTTAAAGAGAGATAGTCAGATGAAAGAAAATCCAACAGACGGAATGTATGATATGATACTGTTTCCCCTTATCACATAAGGGCAGCTCTTTATCGGAGGCCTGATAGTGCTCCTGTGAAAATGAATCCGTCTGCTCAATGTCAACCACCCTTGTCGATTCTAAATCGATTTAACAGCATTATCTCATGGATCACGGTTTCACACGCCATTGTCTATCATAGCCTCTTAGAGGTTCAAGATATCATTGTCCTAGATGATCAAATCGCAGTGAGATATATCGACAAGGCTGTTGGTGTCCAGGAAGTCAGAGCTAACGCCAGGACACCTGCGAGACCTTACCATCCAAATCTGCAGTCTTGACAGTACCTGCGCCGTATGATCTAGGGCACCCCCATCGGCCGTCGTCCACAACCATATGTTGCTTCTGACTAGCAGCACATGTCAGTCTGGTAGTCGATCAAGTACCTACGTGGCAATGAGCATCAAACAAGACAAGATCGGCGTATTTCGGCCCAGTCAAGTCTGCTGGACGGTCCGGTAGGCCTTCCGCTTGTCTTTTGGACGAAGATATTCCGCGATCTATTGTCGTCAAATTCATCAGTGGGTGGGGCGAGTCGGAAGAGAAAGAGGGCTCGGAGGAATCGGCGTACGAGATATAGCATATTAACGTTTAGTTGGAGAAGAGCATCTAGCTCTGCTTTTCTCCAGTAATGTCGTCTTGAGGACACTTGCACCATCCTAGTTGAAGGTAGGCGGAGATTGCGCAGAGCGTACTAGTATGTACACCATTCACATAGTTTCGCAGGATGTTGACGTCGACGGTCAACCGTTTTGGTCGACACGGGGCCATGTGTCAGGTACAACTCTGAGGAGTCCTAGTCTGAAGCCTACTATATTCGCTAGTGGGCAGTTACACTGTTCCCGGACAGTGTCTCGTGCTACATTTGATCGTTCCCTCGCCCAACTGTGAGTCCACCATCAGCTCATAATTAGGGTCAATGGTCCTCCCATGGTGGGGATGGCCGAAGAAGGGAGAGAAGTGGCGCTCAGGATTTCCCGAGCGTATGAACATTTGCATAGTACCAAGACCAAGCCTTTTCGCCGGAGCTTGTGGTGTCATCATTGGTAAACTGTAAGCATCCCATTGTATTGTACTACGTGCGCACACTTCTTGGTTCATGTTGGTAAGAACAACCAGGGAAGGTTAGTTGTAGGTCGAGTCCAAGAGAGAAATGAGTTAAAAATTTTTGAAGGTGTCTTCAAGTTGTTATTATAGCAAAAGGGTAGTAGTAGCTGGATGGTAAGGATGGCTCGGGACAGAACCGTTTCCTCATGCAATACTCATATCCTGCCCGATCATTTCCTCCATTGCGATACCCTCGACATGCTCTATTGTTACGGTCTGCTGTTCAGTGTCTGCAAATGCGATCCCAGACACAACAGTGCTGTGACTGGATATAGATCCCAAGCCAAATGCAGTGTCGATCCCGCCCGCGCGGTTGCCTCGAACGTCTCGGGCATACAGCTTCCGCATATTCAAGACGAATCGTGGGGCTAAAGTGAATAGGGGAACATATTCCAATATGTTTCCCAATATCTGGTATGCAGTCGTTTGGGCTCCGAAGATAAGTAATGTGTTCATGAGATTCGCCAGCTGAATACTAATATCAGAAGTAACTTAGTTTAGTATTCTGGGATGGAAGCAGAGACTCTAATGGGATGAGGACTTACGCTATGAAGTAAAGGACACCCTCCCTGAACAGCAGGTTCATGTACTGATTGGGCTGCCAGCGTTTCGTTGTCTTGTACATTTGAATTAGCTCCCTGGTAAACCGGGTAATCACCAAGATACACATTGTTGTGCCAAGAACGAGCTGCGAAATGCCCGCGACGAGAGCAAGAGTGGGCGGGAATGTTCCCTGGATGCAAAATGAGAGATTCAGTTCTGGAGTGGTAACCACTACACAATGGTTGTAGGGGAAGGGGTGATTATGGACCAGTTAGTGTGGCATGGCGAAGATGAAGCAAGGCTTGCCTACCTATTACACTTGCTGAGATATTGTAATAAATCGCCGCAGAGAGATTAATGGCATTTGCCACAACGTACATGACGAGCATGGTATAATGGATTACCTTTGTCCGATTGTACATTGCCCATACACGGAGGACCATTGCAACTATATTCGCAATCAGGCTTGAACTTGCTGGATGAAATCGAACATGCAGAAACCCACGATCTGCCATGCAAACAAAAATAACAAGACTCCATTGGAAGATGAAATATGCTATAAGGCCTTGAAATGCTTGAGCAGATATCAAAAGTATGACCGAACACTGAACCTTACAACTGTTCGAGTATGCTTTGCATTTCAATGACAAGCAGGAAGCAGTGAACACGTACGTCTATGCATGACTCAGCATACCATGTTAGCAAATCACAGCACATGGTAACTTGCCTGAAATGATGTGAGCATAATTGTGCTCCCAACTTTGGTGGCAAGTCAGCAAATGAACTCAAATACAATACTTAACCCACATGAGTTCATGAGTCTAGTGAGGCAGGTCAGAACCATGGTGACATTTTAATTATGAACACCAGTCAAACACATACATGACAGTACAGAGACCGGAATAACGGATCTATAGCAATGTTTAGCTTGCAGCATGCACACAATCTGACATGAAGTTTGGCACCTACAAAAAGGAATAGTATGGATACTCGTGTCCATGGCTTGTTCTGTAGTCAGATCAGAAACATAACAAGTGAGAGGAATGTTCCCTACTGACCCAAATATACTCTAGCTGATCAGACTGTTGATGAGAGAAAGATTAATGCACGATGTGAAGCATAAAACCTCATCCGAAAATGTGAGGACTGACAATATTACTATGAAGAAACACATGCAAGATTGTATTACCTACTATAATCATATATCACTGCAACGATGACTGCGACTATGGTGTATTATGAGATTGATCCATTTAGACCATGAACGACATACGGGTCACATAGTCACTTTGTAGGATGCTAGTCACAACAGCCTGGTTGGAAGACATGTAAGTGAAAAGTTGGGATTTGCAAAAACCAGGATTTCTAGGTGGGTGCCCTTGGGTGTTGGTAGGTGGTTAAAAAGATGAGAATCCGTCATAATCCCACCATCACGCTTCTAGTGACGTAATTTGGTGGCAAGCACTTTGATCACGACCACAACTGAAACCGATCCTTGGGGCAGTGCATCCTGGTCCCTACCCCTTCTGTGGTGTTTCCGGCGAATGACAGCTGGCAGCTTCGTGAATACCGGGCCTGTCTGCTAAGACGTGTATCACATAGGGGTGAATGTAGGACAACACGCGATATTATGCAGCATGCTGCATACAGGAATCAGTGGGTACCGTGACGACACCCGCCCATATCAGCAGTGCCTCACCAATTAGATCATATATTGGGAGAAAGCTGTGGCCACGATCATCTGAAATCACCTATGGCAATTTTAACGATACCTGCGGCATCTTAACTTTGGGGACAGAGATAGTCATCAGATCACGGAAGACAATGGCGGCTTTACATATATTATATAGGTATCAGGGTCGACATGCCCAAGATCGTTCGCACGTTACATTGTCTATTGGGAACGCTTCTAGCAGTGATGGGTCGGTCTTCGCTCCCGAACTTCCCACACACACAATTTCCAAGTCTCTTCTACATATTACATAAGTTCTCATCGGACAACCTCGGTATAATCCACTACCTTGACCCACATCACGACGTCATCACACCCCGTACATGTATATAAGACTATTTCCCCCATGTAGCCTCATCTTTTCTCTCTCCCTTTAGTACTTCGCTTGATCTCGTTCAGCTCCATCTGAACCGCTCAGTGTACCGTCCCCTCCGGACGGGTCTACAATAAAGCTTTGAAGAGTGAGGACACAGTTGTTCTGATCGGACACATGGGCTCAGAGGCAGTCTGCAACAAGCAAGCTCAAGTCCGACTTGGCCTGGTTAGACAATGGCAGCGGCCTCATAGCTTTCTCAGAAGTGTAAGTATTACATTCAGCTGCGCCCGGAATATTCTTGTGCGTTGTCAGGGTCTCTTGGGATAGTAGTGGAGCCCCATTTCTTGAAAAACATTTCCAGTGTCTTAGCGAGCTACGCCTACCTAGACCACTTAGTCGGTCATGCAGGTGATAGAACATCTCCAATAATGAGCGCGGAGGCATCGTGGGAAACACATGTTCCCCCAGCGCAAAAGACGGTAGCAAGCCGATGTACCCTATCGTTGGTCAAGATGGTAACCGACGTCCACCCCGTCCATCCCTCGCCCATCGTGCCATCGACTACATGCACAACTTCCATTGTCACTCCTCACCGTGGCTAAATAGCCCAGTATGTGTTACTTTCAGCATTACCACAGTGCCCGGAATTTCCGAATTCCACAAAATCTAACGAACTGTGATATCCTCATTCGAGATGAAAAGCAGCTCAGACCGACTTCTTTGTTTTCCTTACGCTGTTGAATGTAGGGCGGGAGGTACTTCAACTTGCAACGAATCACTGGCAGATTTACTGCATGACTGGCCTCCTCAGGCCTCGAGCTCTCTGTCTTACTCAAGTGGTCCAGTGGAACGGACAGTACACGTTCATGTCTTACATGTCTCATCTTATCTTGCGACTAGCCCCACACTTAATGATGGCACGCGTATAGTTACCATATCAACAAGTTTGGTCTGACTCGTTAACACTGACTTGATGGTTTACCGCAGCTTCACATGTGTGAGTAAGTAGGTTTTATGCCAAGCACCCAGACCCAAGGCTGATACGGTCGTAATCTGGATCATGTACGTTGGTAAAGAAAGTCTTAACCTCACACACCTCCTGATGCCAATGCGTTCCCCGAGCAATACAAGTCCAATCAATCAATGGTTTAGATCATGCTTGTACATGATTGTGGCTCATACACAAGTTTTCTCATACAACCCGATCGCGGATTCCGCAAGACTAGAGTCGAATAACCTACTCGCGTGACGTTTCAATGCTATAGCGACTTCCTCGACATGCTGGTGTACACGCTTTGCGTCTGACGTTACCGTGTCCCATAACTGCCCTTCGGTGAGGATGCTCGCCAATGTCCTATTTGCTCATATCCCACCTACAGGCAAAGCGGGGGCGATGATTTAGGGTGGTGAAACCAGTCACCGGGTGTTATGCATTCTGTACGCCAGAGTGAATTGTGCATGTCTGACGAGTACATACTACTTAAAGTGGGTAGTTGGGGCGACTCGACGCAACCATGACACACAAGATCACGGAAAGGTGTGACGCTCGGCACTAACAACTAGTAGTGGCTTACGTATCATAATTGCAAGTACATGAAGAAATACGATATTGACACATATGGCAAGACACGCGACAATAATATACAGGTACGTTCATGAGGCCTCAAGGGACGGTGACTTGGAGCTTGATATTGCAGCATAGAGGGTTGATGTAAGGCGAACTTAGTCTGCAAACCCGAAGCCGGAAAGTCAAACCACTTGATTGACATCCAGATTCGAGGTTTGTGAGCACTGGTGCATGTCGAATGCAAGCTCCAGCACTGCAGGCATGCTCATCCAAGAGTCGTGCCTGCGACGTGCAAAAGCACTCAGAGGATGTTCTAGTGGATTTGGAGTTGATAGACCATTTATATTAGGTCGCAAATTGGACAAAGAGGGTTCCAGGCTCAGGGGTGACGGCGCTTCGAACTCTGAGAGGGAAGGTCACAATGGGGTGTGTCTCACCGTGCCCAGGCAGGGATGGAAGGGTACCCTGATCCAGCGCATCGACCGGCATTGTGAGCAGGGAGGGTGGGCCTCCCACAGGTGCACGTGAACCACTGCGACACCATTCTAGAATCCGAACCTTATCAACGACTCGAAGAACACTTCTAGTCACTGATGAACTCACCGAGGACTTGAATACCCCAGAATATGGCAGACGGACCAAAGCGCCTGGCCGTAGAAATCTCTTGGCCCTTTACCCCAACCGAAGAACGCAAAAATAACGAATGCATATAAAATATAAAACCATCGTGCTGATTCTATGCCAATAGTCATATAAGGTACGGTTTTCCGGAAGCCGGTGGGGGTTACGATACTTTGAAAGAAGTCTGTGTGTATCGAATTCCACGAAACGTACGAATAGGGTGGTTGAGTTAATGCAGACATGATGATGGCGTAGAGGCTCAATGGAACAACGAAAACAATTTCCAAGCTACACAGTGCCATGAGACACCAGTGATGTCTATAGCCAATGGGAAAGCCAGAGTTAAGGATTTCTTTTAGCTCCCTGATCTGTTGAAAGGTTCTGCGAAATGTAAGAACTAGTAGAAAGTTAATTCGACATCCATTGGCATGGAACTGAACAAAGGCCTCTACTACTGACCTGCGTAAGCGAGGCCGACCAAGCCAAGGAGGAGTGGCCACATTAGCAGCAGGAAGTATGCAGCAAGTGTATTGACACTGTGGGAGTAGCAACCGATCTATTCAATGATCATGAAGCGTCGGCCTTGCACAACATAATCCGTTTGACCAAATGAAATTCACCTGATACGTCGAGGGTTAGAGGAAACAAGTTCACACCACGCCATTACAACGCACGGAAGTCCAATTCCGATTGATATGTCGGCCAATATTTCACGTCTCTTCTGCTCGAAAAGGTCAGGGGACTCTGCGTACATACCCCAAATTGATAGATTCACCTCCTTCCTCCCGACGGAGATCGTGTGCAACTTCGCGATATAGTACAGATGACGGATGATACAGAGTGATGATGCTGGAATTCCGACAGAAGCTCCGATGACAGAATGGGTGACTGAACAAGTCAGGATCAATGATTACGAAACAAGATGGGCAGACCTACATATGTCACACCCCACGGGTGCTCAGTTTGTCACATTGTCATTCCATACGATGGAGTTGACAAACCAGATAAGGCACGAAAGGCTTGTCCAAAGCATGTATATGCGGGTCCCCGTATTCCATGCTGCATCGGTCAAATCAGTAAACAAGTATTTCATTAGGAACAGTGTACCTTGTAAATGGTAGGGAATCGGGATCCCCGCTAGGAGGGTGCCAATAAAGGCAAACACCGAGAAGAGTAGGTTCGGGGGGATGTCCGGCATGCAGCGCTGATGTGCGTAGGGAAAGAGACCAATGGGATGATACCTTTAAATTCTAAGCACCAAACCCAGCTACTTATGTGGGCGGAAAGCAAACTTGCTCGCTGATGGACGGTTGTGGTGCGAATGAAACCGTGCCCAATAACCCAGTGATATACAGTCGGATTGAAGGCGGCAATGGAAATGAAGGCACCAAACCCACTCCCATCAGTTCGAGTTGCCACATGTAATGCTGTATGGTTCCACAATGGTGTACAAGAACTGATGGAGCACTCGCAGAGTAGCTGATCTTATGACATAGTACCAGCGACTCGGAGCTTCCATTGATGGCTTGGGATAACTTCCTGCCCAGTGGACTGCAAGGAACAATGGGACAGGCCGATTTAATTTGCGACGTGATCGCGATAACCTTTTCAAGTTACAGCTGACTGGAAACGCTGATCCGAAGATAATCTTGGAAGAGTTCATCGTGTCCGGGCCTAGGGGTAGCGGCGGGCGCGGCCGACGGTCATCATACTTACATAGCACCGCCACCATCCGACCCCGGAGTTCCCCGGGGGAAGCCCCACGTTCGGGACGTGGTAACTTGTAAGTTTTCCCGATTGTCGTAACGTAAGTAGCAGCCTTACTCGCACACAACAGCATGGCAGCAATCGTTCCACACATCACGGAGACTAATTGCACTGCCAGTGATCTTTCCGCCAGCCCAACATCCAACCTTTTTTGGCCCATGTTTTTCAGTACGAAAAAAAAATTCATCTGCGCCACCGGAACAGAACTTCATCACAGCACTCAATGGCACTGATCGATGTCCAGTGCATGTAGTTTTAAGAGATCAGCAGGCCCGGCCGCACTGTCACTTGAGCCTAATTTGCAAATCCCACAAACCCTCCTATTTGCCGTGCGAAATTCTGTTCCATCTGACTCGTTTTCTCGTGTGATAGCTGCAGAGCGTCGGGCCGCCCCCATGCATCACTGCTCACTCCGATATCAATCGGAGACATTGGGAGTGTGTCGCCACTTGATGTTGATTATTAGTAACTTCAACGGTTCCCCGCACTATCCCGCTGATTCTTTACGTACCATTGAAGTCTCCGAGTCTTGGGATAGTAGCAGAATCTAAGTCCCGTTCTTGAAAAATATTTTGGCCATCGTCACTTCTGTGCCGAGCTCGCTCATTTTGCAGTCGATCTCAGGCTGGTGTGCACCTAACCAGGCCAATCTGTGGACCGACACTGCTGACGACGTGCTAACGGTGGAACTTCTTTCGTACAAGTGCAACGGAACATCTCCTTGCCATGAGTGCAGGCAAATCCTTGACGGGGGGAACATCCTTGTTTCTCCAGTGCGAAAGACAGTAGCAGGCCGAGGCTGGTTGGATACAGCCAAGTGAAGCACCTTCTCGAGGTTCCGTGAGGCCGAAAGCCTTGCCATTTTTCGATTCTAGCACCATAACACATCTTACCGGGGCCAGGCAGTCAATACTCGTGAACCAAATCTCTCTGCGAACATTCAGAGATCCGATCAACGACGGGGCGATCACTGGAAGTCTGACTATACGGATGTTGCGGTGGTAGCCGGTACTAGCCGCAAACTTGTTTCTTGTGCCAGTTTCCATCCCAAGACAAGACAGATATTTTCCCCAATTGCTCTCACTCGCGAGAATCAATGAAAATAGGTGCATGGCGATCGACGTGCTCTCGTCGGCCCACTATCATCCTCGGGGTCGATGATGGCAGGCCAGCCCATGCTACCGTTATCACACCATAGCCCCCTTCATAAAACCGTCACGTCGCATGAACGGTTTATTTATTAGATAGCACATACGAGAAGTTCATACAGTACATCAACAATGCCTCAGCCATTGTCCGCCAGGGAGTCCTGCAGTAGCTTTGCGTAGTGGACGTTCATAAGCTTGAGACACCCTGAACGACACTTGCGCCTCCTCTTCAGCCATCTCTACCAGTGTTAGACAGTCGCATATGCTGATGGGTACATAATGAATGCCTTGAACAAAGATCCCCATTTTCAATATTGTGATTGCATTTCGTTCTCCAAGCTGAGCACTAGCCACCGTTCACAGGAATAACAGTATGACTGCTCCCCAGTGGACAAAATGCTTAGCAATTCATCGTGCCATAACTCATCCCCCGCCAAAGGTATGTACAAGAGGAAACGCACATGTTCTGGGGGGGGAAAGTTCCCGATGGACCGCTCGACAGCCTGAATTGCATCGATGGTCTCATCGCTGACAAGCTGCCCTGCCACTAGTCCGTGTGAAGTGCGGTTAGCCTACCAGAATCGGGATAGCGAGCAAAAGAATGGCGATAGGCATGGTGACGAGCACGAGCGTCCCAGATCTACCATTCGACATCCGGGGTTCGACTTCGTAAATGGGGTCCCTCTTTAAAAAGGAAGACATACCGCGTTCCTCCAGTCCATGACGATGTTACTACCAGTATTTGAACTATATCGCGGGCACCTTGGTCGAGCATTCCGGTGGTCCATATCTTCCGCTGTGGTTACATTTGGATCCGGCCCACATGTGATGGACTATGTATGGAGCCTCCTCTACAAACCTGACGGAGTGCTGGCCCTTGATAGATCCCGCACAATTCGGATACCTTTTCACATGTTTGAGCACGTCGTGGGCATACCACAACACTAAGAACACCTCTGGAGATGCAACGACACCTGAGCCAACATGGAATAGTGCACAAGCAAGGCGTCGTCTGTCTGTCCTCGCTTGAAACGATCCTGTGGATGCCGCACTACTATATGCGACAGCTTGATTTGCGGTAATGCTTCCTGAACATAAGCAAGAAGGGACCTCAACTAGTGCGGTAATTTCAGTGTCAAGGTTCTTCCTCCACTCACCGACTAGCGCAGGCAGTTGTGTGAACGCAGTTGCGAATAGCGTATCGTCTATTTGACTTCCTTCCGGGCTCCTGATGACAGCTCGAAAGGGAGGAAAATGAGCGGTATCAACCACGTGTGGAAGGACAAGGGCCGGTGTATTCGGCGATGGGGGCGCCACATAATTATGTGTTCAGCAGCCAATGAAAGTCACCGTGCCGGTAAACAACCTCCTCTAATCGCTGGAACCGAAAGTTCACCATGATCTTGAGCCACTCAGGCCCCATTCGGCCCCATTCTATCGCAACATCAGTCCTTGACAAGGTTATGTGACTCGCAGAAAGCTGACCTCTGTCCATGAGAGGTTTTGAGGTCCTGAAAACGGTTATAAGAATCTCGAACGTGAAGTCATCTAAGATGCCCGATCTCTGGCCCATACCTGTGTTGCTCGAGACGCTCAAAGGTTCTGCATTCACCTATCTGTCAGAGTCATGATTATAAAGAGAAAGGACCAACCTTTTGTGTCGTTCCTCCCGACACAATACCAGCTGTCAATATCTCAGAGGTAACCAGAGAGAAAAGAAACACAACGGACTGAATTTATATCAAGTCCTCCTATCACGCAAGAGCTGTTGCTTGTCCGCGGACATGTAATACTCATCTAAGAACCACTCCACCTGCTCAACGTCAATCCACACTCCTGATTCTGGAAATGTGACTTGGTAATACGGTCACCAGGTCTTGATCCCACACACCTTTCTTTATTGCGAGGTCCCCTCGGCGCACGAATCAAGGCCCGTATGATGACTCCATGAACATACCATTCTGCTTTGCAGGCTTGACAGTACCTGCGGCGTATGTACCACAACAATGTTTTTGCCCTCCTTCCACAACCCTATGTCACACCTCAGCGTATGTTAAATTGTCAGGTGACCAGTACCTACGTGGCAATGAGCATCAAGCACAAGATCGGCATATTCTGGCTCGGACAAGTCAGCCGGACAATCAGAAAGTCCCACCACCCGACGGATCGTCCGTCAGGAAATCGTGTGGAGACGTGCATGTGCAGGAGAGATTCAAAACATCCTTGGGATGAAGACCTATTAGCATAAGTAAGTGGATGAGTCGGAAAGGAATAGACGAGGAATTCGCGTATAAGAAACAACATACCAAGGTTGAGTTCGGGGAATGCATTTGGGTTCAACATTTCCCCCTCATCTCCTGTTCGAAGATACTCGCACTATGCCAGGTTGAAGGTTGGCAAAAATAGCGCACGGCGGCGAGCAGTCGTTGTGTGCGTAAGCAAGCTCCCGTGACCCCTGATGAAATGGGAGAAGTATTGAACCAGCTGGGGGGATCTTGCCTACTATACTGTACGCTGCGGAGAGTGGAAAGAACAGGACCTGCCTTTGTGAGCCCGAGTTGCCATGTTGGTGTGGGCAAGGCTGGACACAACCACTGTGGCTGTGCTGCAAATCCCCCATCGTCCCGACCGTGACCAGGCAGAGAGTAGACATGCCATTGAACATTCCTGGTCTGCTCGCGCCGTTTCAGCTTTTCTGTAATCCCCGTCTCGTTCTCCCTCATGTCATCGTTACAGGTCAGACCCATGTGTTTACTCTTCCGTAGCTGAGGGTTGATGTGCTTTAACTGCAGCAAAGATATTCGCCAGTTGGACTTTGTAGCACTCCGGAAAGCTGGGTACCGTGGGGCAGTCTTTGACAAGGACAATTGTCTGGCAAGTTGCAGAATCGTTCCGATCCGGTTTCACGTCTGACCTTGTACGTTTAGACAATGCCATACCACGACCGACTCATTCCACAACTCGAGGTATGTCGCCTAACAACACATGTAGACATTCACTCACATACAACAGAACGCTTGGAAGGAATGTCGGGGTATTTTTGGCGAAGGAAACGTTCTCATCGTAAGCAACTCAGCCGGCACGAAACACGACGCAGGCCAGGTGCAGGTAGGGACAGCGCACCAGGTGCCATCAGTCTTCTCATACGTCTCATAGGCCGAGTCCGTCTCGTATCACTTGTCCGTTTCAGTGCTGCGACACGATTCGCTGAAACCGGGGTATTCGTGCATCAAATCGATCCGCGGGTATTTCTCGACGCTCGGAAATCCGATCGAGGACGAAGAGTTGGTGATTGTTGGGGACAGGATATTCACGGACGTCGTGATGGCGAACCGAATGCACCGGTACCAGCAGCAGACGTCTGGACCGCTAGCGGTGTGGACGACCAGGGTGTGGCAGAGGGAGAGCATGGTGGTCCGTTGGTTGGAGAAGCGAGTTACAGACATGGTTATACGCTGGCAGGGACGAGATTCTGGATCACAAGAGGCGTTTGCGAGACCGCCTGTCCCCGAGGAGAGCGTTGTTTCTCGACTGCTGCGCAAGAGGTAGTCACGTGGTAGTATATGTGTATGTTCTTCGACTAGCATGTTAGTAATAGATATGCACGTCTTCAACGTCGCCGTTGTCCTCACTCGACGTCTTTCTCTTCGCCCGCCCCGTCCAGTTTACTCCAATGCTCATTTTCGGTCCCCTCGCGCTTCTGTTCCGAACCACACCTTTACACGATACTTTGCCACCAAACCACCGACCACCCGCTCGCTCTTCTCCCGCCTCGTCCCCGCCCCGTTTCGTCCTTCTCCCGGATCAGGTTCGTCCCTCCGCAAGGTCGTCGCACTCGCAAAACCCGAGAAGAAACCTCTCTTCTACGCTATATGTCTCCTCCTCGTCTCTTCGTCTGTCTCCATGACCATCCCTCTCACCGTCGGTAAACTCATCGACTTCTTCTCTACCAACAACCCCGTGAGTGTTCACGGTTCCCCCACGTCGCGATCTGACCCCGTGGAAACCGGTTCGAGCAGCATATCCCCTTCGGACTTTCCGTCTACGAGGCATCGGGAATCCTCCTAGTCGTGTTCACCACTGGTGCAGTCTGTAACGCCACCCGATCGTTTCTCATTCGCATGTCTGGTACGTACTTCTCGTGTCCTCTTTTCTTGTGTCTTGTTCCTGTCCGGACCAAGTCACTAACCGTGTGATCAAGGTCAACGCATCGTCGCCCGGCTGCGTGAACGCACCTACGAGGCCGCGCTCCGCCAAGAAGTCGAGTTTGTCGAAAAGGGCGAGGGTGATGTGCTTAGTCGGCTAAGCGCCGACTCGAGCATCGTCGGTGAAAGGTAAATTACAATACTCGCTGGACGACGGACGAACCAACACGATCAGTGTTACCCAGAACCTTTCCGATGGCCTCCGTGCCGTCATCATGTCTTCTGTCGGACGTGCGTACTGTCTGTATTCCTTAGCCCGATCGTTTGTCCTCACGCGCTACAGTCGGTGCCATGTTTTACCTTTCCCCGACATTGACATTCATGATGCTCGGCATCGTTCCCCCCGTATCGCTCGGTGCAGTCAGTTTTCACCGCTCCTGCCTTGCACCCCATTCACCGAGCCGCGCTTAGGTGTACTATGGTCGATACCTCAAAAAACTATCCAACCAGTCCCAGGAAGCGGTAGGTGAAATGACCAAGGTCGCCCAAGAATCCCTCTCCGCCCTCAGAACGGTTCAAGCGTTCAACGCCAACAACCAAGAACAAAACAAGTTTCACGACCGCATCGACCGCGTTCTCACCCTCGCGCGTAAGGAGGCTGTTGCGTCTGGCATCTTTTTCGGCAGCACTGGCTGGAGCGGGAACATGACCATTCTCGGTTTGCTGGGTTACGGTGTGTGTGAACTCGGGCTGTGGACGACCCTGCTGACGGTGAGCTAGGCGGCACGCTCGTCTCGCAGGGGGCGATCACCGTCGGGGACCTGACCAGCCTGTTGCTCTACACGGCGTATGTCGGGAACGGGCTGCAGATGCTCACGTGAGACTTTTCCCCTTGTCGTACGCATGCTTGGCTAATGAGACGTCTCTAGCGGATTTTTCGTGCGTGATCTCATCTGAGTCGTGGTGCGACTCACTACACGTTCCACCCAGTCCTCGATCATGCGTGGCATTGGTGCGGGAGCCCGGATTTTAGAGCTCCTCGACCGTAAGCCTGCGATTGCGCCCGACCAAGGGGTCGAGGTCGACCCCTCGCGACGGGGCGTCATCCGGTTCGAAAATGTCGAATTCGAGTACCCGAGCCGGAAAGGCGTGCAGATTCTCGACGACTTTAACCTCGAGATCGGCGTTGGCGAGAACGTGGCGATCGTGTACGTCGTTGTGCGTGTGATCCAACATGGCTGAACGCGCGGTTCGGTGTAGCGGCAAGAGTGGGGGAGGCAAATCGTCGGTCCAGTCGCTCCTTCTTCGGTATTATGATCCGGTGCGCGGCAAGGTCACGTTTGACGGACAAGGCGCGTCGTTTCTACGCGCAGTGCTGCCTCCCTGATGGTCGTGTATAGACATTCGCGAGTTCAACCCGAGTTCGTGGCGAAACGTCATCGGGATCGTACCGCAGGTCCGTCCAAGCTCGCCTCTCCTCTTGCATTCGCCCACGTTCATTCCAGGATCCCGTTCTATTCACGGGTACGATCGCGTCCAATATCGCGTTTGGCAACGCGACCGCGACACGTGAACAAATCGAGGACGCCGCGCGACAGGCCAACTGTGAGTTCGTATGGGGCATGCCCAAGGGATTCGACACCGAAAGTGAGTGGTTCGCACCCCTTACGACCGGCTGACCGACGCCCCCGCAGTCGGCCGGCTGAGCCTGAGCGGCGGTCAACGTCAGCGCCTCGCAATCGCCCGCGCGCTGCTCAAGCGCCCTGCGATCCTTGCGCTGGACGAGGCGACGAGTGTGCTGGACGCGACGAGCGAACATCGGGTTAACGATGCGATTGACAAGATTTTGGCGCGGCGCCAGACGACGTGTATCATCGTCGCGCATAGACTGTCGACGATTGCGCGCGCGGAGCGGATCGTCGTGCTCGAGGGTGCGTTGGCGTTTTTCGTTTTTGGAGGTTCGGCTGACGGGCGCTAGATGGACGGATATCCGAGTCGGGTACATATCGCGAGCTCGTTGCGAGGGACTCGCGGTTCCGTGCGCTCATGGCGGCGCAGCTGAGCGCGGCCGAGGCGGGAATCCCGTCGTGATGATTAGACCTAGATGGCTTAGACGGATGTATGCACCTTTCCACACTCTTAGCACGCCCTTCGTTTTACAATCAAGCTTATCGGAAACGCAGCGTGAGCGGGTAGTGTACACGGCATTACAACAATGGTAGGATAGCGAATGCGATGGGTACATTGGGCTCATCGGTACGTCGTCGAGTCCTTGAGACGCCACCGCCGAAGGGGACCCCACCACCACAAGGAGGACCCGACCGAGCCGTCTTCGTCTGCTGCACAGGTCTCTGCGGCTACCCGATGCCGCAGCCCCTCGGGCAGGCTATCCTGCACGCTCGGCACGTCCCTCCACTCCTCGTCGTCGTCGAGTACCCGCGTCTCCATCTCCATCTCTTCCCATAGCTGCCCAGTCCCCACCCGACGGCCGGCATCCGCCGCGTCTCGTCGCGCTGATAGACCTGTTGAATCCGCTCGGCGGGCTCGGTCGCCTGGATGTGCGCGGCAGTGAGATGCGCGTGCCGCAAGCGCCCAAACCAGCGGTGCACCATCTGCATGGGCTGCATCCACACCGAAGAACCAAGAATCATGGCTGTCGACACGCTCGACGCGTCGGTCTTTGTTGGCTTGAACGCGTCTGTGACGCCCTTCCAGACGGTCTTGGCCTTTTCACGGTGCTCTTTGCGTCGCTTGGCGCGCAAGAGACGTTTTTGCTGGCGCTTGTTTTCGCGCAAGAGGAGCTCCTCGACTTCGCGGACGCCCATGCCTGCGCCGACCCACCACCACCACCCGAGGAAGTTTTGCCAGAGGGTGACTGCCCACATGAGTTTTGGCATCCATGAGTACTGGTCTTGTTTAGGAGTGTAAAGAAAGTTGAGCAAGGTGGAGATGAGGGGGAGGATGATAGCACCAACACCAAAGGCAGCTGTTTTGCCATTGGTTTGCCAAGTCTGGCAACAGTTGATGAAGAAGCCCCAGATGATGAGAGCAAGGGTGAGGAGGAGGGACAGGGTGCTCTTTTTCCTCTGGGGTGTGGATTGTAATGTGAACTAGATACTAGATATGTTCCCCTTTCTTTTCAGCTAGCCATTGGAATATGGTCTTTGTTACGCCTAGTCCTGTCGTGGAGTAGGGCGTGACTGTTTATACACGCAGGGAGGTCAAGGGGGTCCATAGGGATATGCACTAATGGACAAACAAGGGGGTTGGGGAGTTCCGCAGGACTATGCACTAGCGAAAGGACGAGGGGTCAAGGTATTCCACAGGACTTATGCACTAGCAGAGGAATGAGGTTCGAGGAGCTCTGCGAGACTTGTACTCAGGCAGAGGAGTTTAACTTGTGTAGTATTCCGGTTACGCTAAGACTAGAGTACAGGGATACTAGGTAGGTGTTTATATACAACTACTACCAGGCTTCGGGAAGTCTGGGGAATAGTGTGGAACGATGACCCGAAGTAGCGGTAATACTATCTGATCAGTGGAAACCCTAGAAAGGGGATATAGGTGAAACAGGGCGAACCCGGATGGAGACTGATCAGATCTAAGCGGGACAAAGGAGAGCGGGGAAAATAAGTAACGGAGCTCCGTTGTCTCAAGGAGAAGCGGAGTGTTCAGATGAGTATAGTAAAGAGGCCTCATGTCCAGGTGGGTCAGCGGAGGCACTTAGGATGGGGGGAAGTAAGCCGCTATCAGGTAGTCCGAGGATAGGGGCGGGGAAACGAGCAGTCCGGGTGTGGCTCAGTACAAGGATAAGGAGGAGAAAAACATTACCAGGGTGTCCCATGAGCTGTCATAACAATACCCCCTTAGTAGGTTCCGAGATCCTCAAGGAATTAGATGTACCTGTTGGGGTCGTCTGCATGGACAACGGTGGGGGTGGGATAGTCCAACTCTCTGTCTTCTAATTCGGCGTAGTCTCCCTCTTCTTCCCTTTCCACTTCCTCACCATCAGCTTCGCCTTCGCCTTGCGTGGGCGACTGATATGCCGAGGTGGAGGGGTATGGGGAGGGGGCGCGAGGGGGTTGCCTCCTGGTGGGAGGGGAAGAGAGCGCGTTATGGATGCGAGCTGCTCGTCCGGGTGGGGCAGTTCCAGACACAAGGGTCGGGGTCAGGGAGGGTGCCTCAGGGATCTGACGAGGGCGTGTCGGAAGTGGGTTGCCTGGGCACCTGGACTGGTTGTGACCAGGGGCGGTGACATCGCATATGGGGCAGGTATAATAGGGGCAGTTAGCCCGGGAATGCCCCAATTGCCGGCAGTGGAAACAAGTGTCATTGTATCAGGGGTGAGAGGAAAGGAGGGGTACTGTGCCATGTCCCCCAGTGAGGTACACATCCTGTCTGACTCGGACCATGAGGTTGAGGCCAGGAGGGACAGATCCGGGTTCAGGATACGGATTGGGCATGGGGAGACAGGCGAGATCATTGGTATATCGTTCGATGTCTGCCAGGAAGTCATCGAGCTGGAACTGCCAGGCCAGGGCAAGGAGGGTGATTGACATGTTCTCATAGATGGAGTGGATGGTGTTTCGAATGACTCTGAAGGCCAGGGGGAGTGCGTTGGCCCTGGTGAGGATCTCAAGCCTCTCGTTGTGAAGAAAGGCGGAGTAGAGTAGGTAGGTGGGGGATGTTACGATTTGTTTCCCTTTTACTTCCTTTGTCTCACAGTCTAGCTCACATTCCTAATGCTCGCTACCCTGTAGACCCTTTGGCTTCTCCTTCGTCTCACTGTCTAGCCCGCATCCCCATGCTCGCTATACGGCAGACCTTGTAGCCGTTCCTACACTTCGGTGTCTGAACCCCATGGACTACATTTCATCCATCACGTGATTCTTTTACTCACGTGACTATTATCCTTTTCGTAGCCATTCCCACGCCACCAGTGCAGATCATGGACTACTGCTTCTGACGACTCACCTCACGGTTCGTCATCTTAGATTGCCTTTCTCCTCGTGTCCTACACAAGTCCCCTTTATGGAATCCTGGTGTTCCTCTTCCCTTTATCACCGGATATCCTAATATGACCTATTCCTTTCCTTCCGTCTACCCTGGACCCACGGCTCTCCGTTGTATTCTTAGCATAGATCCCTCCATCTCTCCTCTTGGCTCTCCGACAGGATATACCTTAGTATCTCGTTTATTTTTTCATTCCTCTTACGGATACTACTTTCCCGTGCTCGCCTTACTATATAAGACTCGCGCCTTCCTTGTAGTATTCCTTATGCTAGTTCCTACCTGGTACTTAGGACATAGTGTTGAATTTGTGGTGTCTTCTACCATTTTATCCATAACACCACAAAGGCCAGTTTATTTCTCTTCCCATGTCTAATGGCTATTGCATTAGGTTTCAGTGGGGATAGCTGATTGATCTATCCCTCACACCATTTTCCCTTATCTTATCTTATCTTAT
>JBBPJV010000310.1:0-28147 GCA_038088915.1 Sutorius aff. eximius
GGGGGTTGTGGGGTTTTGGGCGGGGGGGGGGGGGGGGGGGGGGGGGGGGGGGGGGGGGGGGGGGGGGGGGGGGGGGGGGGGGGGGGGGGGGGGGGGGACTTACTGCGATGGAGTGGCGACGAGAGCTGTCGTCGCTGTCGTGGGTGTTGGTGCGGGGGGAGTGCCTGTCGGTGTCGGCGCTGGCGGTGTCGGGAGATATTTCTGGGAAGGAGGTTCGGGGGGCGGGGGGGGGGGGGAAGAAGGACGCACTTGGTACGCCGTTTGAGCGGGGTGCGAGGTGGTGCTTGCCGTTGGTGGGGAGATCGAGGTCGCGATCCAGGGAGGGTGAGCGGAGTATTTTGCGGATCTGCTTGCTTGCGGGCTCTGGATGAGGGTGGGGAACGTCGCCAAAGACATAATTTGGGGCGGGTCGAGGACCAGGAGGGGAGCGGGGGCGGGTAGGATCAGCGTGACGGGCGGCGTGGAGGGAAGGGTCGGTAAGAGAGCCCCTACGGTGTTGTTGGAGGTAGTCAAGGGGAGGTAAAGATATAAGAGTCGGGTGTCGTGTATGGTCGCGGGAGTGGTCGGTGGCCGGCATTGGAAGAGGGGGAGGATCTGGCTGTGAGAGTCGACGTTATAGAACTCGTCCGCGCTGCACAACGTGGAGCTCCGACTCACACGTGGCCACTCCCGATTTGGATACATGATGCCAAGCAATACCCGCGATCTCGCACCAACACCCGCTGCGAGTCCGTCATCCCAACCGTACGCACATATCCCCGCACACTGTTTCGCGTGCACCGTCCACCCCGCACCCGCCTACTCATTCCAATATCTCGCTCCTGCGCGTCCTCGACCAGCACCATGTGTCGCACCCACGGCAAGTAATCCAGGAACATACTCCTCTGCGGCATCACCGGGCCTGGTGGTCCAACCATGCCCTGCAACGCCTCCACCATCCGAGACTGGTACTCCACGCGAGTCCGGAACTCGCCACTCGTTAACCTTGCCGCGGGGTTGATCGACGCCTCAATCGGGCCCGTGGTTTGCCCCCCGTGTAGCCCACGTGCATGCTGGATGGCTGCTTCTGCAATGAGCTCATCACGCCCGTAATACACCAGCCCCTCTCTCCTTTCCCCCCCCCCCCCCGTCGACAGCGCAATATACCCCACCTCGTCCTCAACTTCTCCATCCGTGTTCACTGCCTGCAACAGCATCAGTCCCTTCCCTGACACATCTCTCTTCCAACTCACCTCCCGCGTGGCCATTGGCGACCGTCGCAGCTCGGCGTCAACGTGTGACATCAGCTCGCTCTCACTCCTCATTTTCCGCCACCACTCCTTTTCCACTGTGCTTCCCATCGCCGTAACCCTGCATTCAGCGGAAATTGGTCCTCCTGATCGCCGAACGTGTCCTTCAGCCTCGTCTCCTTGGTGCACCTCTGCTGTTGATCCATGCCTCGCGCCCGCGCACAACATTTGCAATTGCGTGATGCACCGTCGTAGATCTGGCAACGGCAGTGGCTCGGTTCTCGGGTAAACTGGCCCTTCCGGTATGTCTATGCCATCTATCCACTGCGTGCTTTCATATAGTGCCATCAGGTCTTCGTGCGGAACAAGGCAGCCCTCGCTCAGCGACAGGCATTGGAGGAACCGCCCTGCCACCCTTGACGCGCAGGGCTCAAAAACGAGGACCCTCTGAAGCGGCAGATCTCCAACTGGCACTAGCCCCGGATCTGCACAATCGTCGTATCCATGTCCTCCTTGTCTCAACGAGGGACTTACCGTTACATGTCATTACAACCGGCCTCTGGCAGCATTCAATGAATTCGATAACCGCCGGCCAAAATCCTGCGTCTTCTTTGAATAATACGTCCACTTCCTCCAGGAGCACAAGCGACTGCCCAACGATCGGTCTCCATCCACCAGATTCACCCCGCTCCGCCCCGGAGATACCCGCCCTGTCTGACAATCCCATTTCTTCGTCTGGCGGCAGTGGTTGTACTTCATGCGTCGGACTGCCACCTACACTGATGGGCTGTCCTTTCGTCCCCGTTTCCTGTGTTACCGCAGTTTGGGTGGATTGCCCTGTCGTACCCTTGGTCAAATAGCCTCGGAGCCCCGTGGGTTTTGCTTCTGATGTAGTCATTTTCGTAGGCGCACGCCTGTGAACTGTCCGAACGATATGATTTCTGCCTACGTCTCCGATGAGATGCCCCAAGTTTGCACCGTTGCGCTTTCCAATACCGGGGTACACTTCGAATACCTCCCACCCCAACTCCTCCGCACATGCATATACCGCGGCCGTCTTCCCGCAGCCAGGGGGACCAGTTATAAGAAGGGTATTCGTCAGATTGTCGCCAAAGTTTATCCGAGAGGGTTCCTGTAATCTGCTGATTTCTGCAGCAGAGTTGTTCGATACACCATTGTGAACCTCGTTTGTGTCGCATCTGTGAAGCCGAGAAAGAGTGCGCTGACAGAATGCGAGCTCATCCTCTGAATCCTCAGAGGAGTCCTCAAGCGGCTCTTCATCCGCGTCACTAAAGACCACGAAGTCACCTAGGTCATCGTCCGAATCCACTCTTCTCTTCTTGTTCCCCCGTTTCCTGGTCACGGCTCGAATAACGCGGGGTCGCTTCATGCCTCGTGGTTCCCGCTTCAAAGTACCCTTTTCCTTCTTTTCTCTGGTCGCAGCGCGCCCCTGCTCTGGTTCCTCTGGCTGGCAATCTTGTGAACGTAGCTCGAGCGCATTAAGCCAGTCTCGTATATAGACAGCATGTTGTTCGTTACCCAGTACTTCGTTAGCGCGTCTAGGACGAAAACGACGGGTCCACGCCTCGGCACGCGGTAATGGGTCGTCTTCTTGATGAACAGATATTCGCGCAAAGGCGGGATGAAATTCCACATAATCACGGCTGACGGATTGAAGGTACTCTTCGCATTGCTGGGGTGTCAAAGAACGGCGGATATGGCTCAAAGGAATTGAGGAAATGTCATCCGGCCACCGACACTCTTTGAGGAAGTCCAGCGTTCCCTCATTTGATGAACGGGAACTTGGGAGTACACTACGCTTGGGGGGTGCTGGGCCAGACGTATAAGAATGCTGCAGTCCCCGGACATGCTGCGAGCATGAACCAGGGAAAGGTGCAACATCCCCTAACTCCAATGCCTGTTTACTCGACTCCTTGTTCTTGCTTGTTTTGTTCGCATACATGTGTTCCTGTGTCCCGGCATGCGGAGAGCTCGTGGCACGCTCACCGCAATGGACCTTGAGAGGCCTCGGAGAAGGAGGAGGCGAATGCGAGGTCGCGAGGCTAAACTCTGAGCGAGGAGATAGCGGACGAGCAGACGATAAAGGAGGTTCCGTCGACAGATCTACGTCGGAGGAAACATCGGTGATATCTATGACCTCGGCATCATCCACGCTGATGACAGTCTCGCATGGCTTGTCCGGCACGGAGGGAACCTTTGTGAAAATGGGGTATAGCTGAGCTGTACATTCCAATGTCGTTTGGATCTGGTATGAGTCACAATAAACACACTTACTTGGTTTGGGCTGTCTGGATGGTTGAGTGGGAAGGGGATCGGCCACTTGGGGGGAAGGGGTGACGGGGTCTATGTCGGGTCGCAAGTCTTGAGCTTTCCCAATAGACCCGGCGGTGGTATTCGACTTCTGAAAGAGATCCTTCAGGGTCGTTTGCGTTGCTGTCTGATGCGAATGTTCCGGGTGAGTTAGTGGACAAAGCACACAGAAACTTACCCGTTGGAGTTTAGCTTGACCGCCTACGATTCTTGTTCTCCGCTTTTCCGGCATGGTAATGGTAGAAGGGATCCAAGCCGTCCAAGTCGTAGTTGAGTTGTGCAACGCGTCCCCGGTGGGAATCAGAGCGCGCGCGTCGCGTGACGTGTCACATGCATGTAGCCTTGCACTGGAGGGTTCAACACATTGAGGCTTGATCACGCTGATGTCTAACAACCAGGACATCGAACAACGACCTCTTGTCAGTCTGGAGTTATTGAAATGGATTTCCAGAGAGTATTTCGGTGAGCGCCCATCTCCGCACAGGTGGGCGGGTAAACCCCACTGGCAAAGGCCGAAACAGATATGAATGGTTCATCATACCACGTCCTCGACCACCCACCAACATCCCTGGAGTTTGCTAGGCTTGTCCATCTGTCGAGACCGGTGGTCATCAAAGGTACCAATTTGAAGCTTGTATCACTCCAACCAGACCGATGCACTCCACCCAGGGATAGAGTTTCCAGCTTTGACCAAGTGGACAGATGACTTTCTCGTTCAGAGAATGGGAGACCAGCCTGTCTCCGTCGCGGTAACTCCTAATGGGTATGGCCTAAGTATTTGTGACCATTCCTCAGAAATGATTGAACGATGGCGAGTCGAGCGGATGCAGTTACCCGCGCTCCGGATGGAAAACAATACTTTGCTGAGCCATTCTTGGACTCTGTGAACCTTGATGAGCTTCTCAAGAGATTGCATTCAGGTGACTTGTATTCATATTAAGCTGTCCCGTCTGACATGATCGGAACATGCAACGATTCAGGTGGAAAATATGTCCATTATCTGCAATCACAGAACGGAAATCTGTACTCGCATGATTTCTTCTCTCACGGAGAGGATGCCTCAGAGTTTGCGGCCTTGCGAGTAGATGTCCCTCCCGAAGTCGACTTTGTCCGCGACGCACTGGGTTCGTTGACGGTTAATGTCTTCCGATGGTCTTGAGAATCTGAATAGATCGTACCCCCGACGCCGTGAACTTATGGATTGGAGGCAGCGACAGCGTCACAAGCATACACAGTGGTACGGCACTCGATAATTTCAGTTTTCTAGGCGTGACCAGAAGTGCATAGACCCTTATGAGAACATTTACACCGTTGTTCGGGGTACCAAACACTTTACGTTGCTACCACCGAGCGAAGGATGGTGTTTGGAAGGTTTGTGCTACACACCGCATTTTCGTCTCCCTGCTCATGGAAGTAGAAAGGTTATATCCGCATGCTGTGTACGCCTGCGCTGATGCGACCCGAGAACTCTATCTCCGTCCATCACACGAAGCTCCACCTGTGCGGTGGTCTTCGGTCTTAAACCCTGACCTTCCGAATGCATTGCCACCAGAGGCTCACCCGATACACGTTACGCTGGTTGCGGGAGACACACTGTACCTCCCCGTTGGTTGGTGGCACTTCGTTAGACAATCCGGGGACGTCACTATCGCATTGAATTGGTGGTATGACGCGGAGCTTCAGGGGACCAATTGGGTGTGGTTGAACATGCTTCGGGGCGATAGGGTGCCTCAAGGAAATGAAGGATAAGATGATTGTCACGCGTTCGTCACGTCACGCCACCCTGTATTTGCCGTGTACACTTGCCTAGGCTCATAACATGGGCGAAGACAAGAAAGAGAGAAAGAAAAAGAGAACGGCAGCGGAAGCGGTGGACGCACCCTCGGCCGAGGTTGTAGAAGTCAAGGGTGCTTCCTCAGTGCGTTTCCCTGCTAGATATATGCCCCATGATCTTACCCAGGTCCAGCCTACGAAGAAAACCAAAAAAGACAAGGAGGAAATCATCATCCCCCCTGAGGACCTTTCCCCCATTGCGCGACCTCTTGCGCAGAAGAAGCTGGTTAAAAAGTTGTTCAAGACGATTAAAAAAGGTGGGCTTCCGACCTGCCAATGCTCGTGGCCGTACATTTTGATGAGTGGACGCTGTCGTCAGCATCCAAAGCTAGGCAGGTCAAACGTGGCGTCAAAGAGGTCGTGAAAGGCATCCGTAAAGGAGAGCAAGGGCAAGTGATCCATTCCCCATTGCCCACGACACTCGCGTCACTCCTTTGCCAGGTTACTCGTCCTCGCCGCTGACATAAATCCTATCGACATCGTATCCCATCTTCCCGTACTCTCCGAGGATGCGCAGATACCCTATGTATTCGTGACATCCAAAGAAGAACTTGGACACGCCAGCTCCACAAAACGGCCGACGAGTTGTGTCATGATATGTCCAACTCTGAAGCGCAAGGCTCAGAAGCAGGGCGATGAGGACGGCAGTGAGGACGATTACCGGGAACTATACTATGAATGTCGTCGGGACGTGGAGAGGCTTGATGCCAAA
Organism: Sutorius aff. eximius; assembly: GCA_038088915.1. Lineage (NCBI taxonomy): Eukaryota > Fungi > Basidiomycota > Agaricomycetes > Boletales > Boletaceae > Sutorius > Sutorius aff. eximius. Next base: position 6,106 of record JBBPJV010000310.1, read on the forward strand.
GTCGTTTTTTGATTTGTATCCCTCAGCCAACAAGTAATTACTCTGCCTGCTGTTCTGTTGCGTCAATCGGGACCAACCGTAACATAATACGCTTTGCGGCATTCTCACACATTTACAAGTTCCACTTACCAATTTCTGATCTCTCATTTGCCATGCCCGCATCGAAAGCCAAAAGTGCTGCTGCTAATGGCGCCTCTTCCAAAACAGCCCAATCCACTCCTGCAAGCACTGTCCCGCCGTCGCCGGTTTCGAAGCCATCAGACCGTGCGGTGACAACTAGCTCAGGGAAACCCGACAAGAATACCTACGACGCAGAGCAAGATAGACTCAAGTCTGAGATCGAGGCTCTGCAGGTCAAACTTGTGCGTTGCGTCTCTGGGGTCGTCGGTGCAGTGGCTGATCGTATTTTCATAGGCCGCCGTCCGAGAGAAAATATCGCTGGCTACCAAGCCCACGGGGAATGACAGACGGAATGAGCTCCGTGCGGAGCTTGACAGCATACGTGAACAACAGTCTTCTTACAAGACTTCTAGAGGGAAGGTCCTCGACCAACTCAAGGCTCTACAGGATGGCATGCAAAAGAAGGTGTGTATCATAATATGGGTTCCACGGGTATTGACTTAATGTGAGCAATTATCTCAAGATGAAAGAATTGCAAGCTGCGCAGAGCAAGACATCATTCCGAACTGCTATCGAGGTCGATGCTCACATTGTGTACGCCATTCCTATGATTGTTTGCAACCATGTCGCTGATTTCCTCCCCCAGCAACCTGGAAAAGCAGGTAGAATCTGGCAGTATGAAACTTGCTGATGAGAAGCGTGCCCTTCAAGAAATCTCACAGGCCAAACGGACCCGAAAGGCTGTGGAAGCCTTCCAGGCTGCCCAGGATTCAATCGATGCGGACCGAAACGCTGCTGACGGGCTTCGCCAACAGCTGGATGACCCAGAATCCAAAGCCATCTCCGATCGTTACGACGCGATCAAAGCAGAACTGGATGAACTCAAAAAGGAGTCAGACGAGGCATATGCTGGCCGCGCCAAGCTTTTCGAAGAGCGGGACAATGTACAAGCTCAGATAAACGCCCTCTTTAACGAGAAGAGAGCCTCTGCACAACAGTTCCGAGAAGCAAACGACCGCTACTGGGCAAGAGTCAATGAAGATCGTGCCCGTCGCGCTGAGAGGGCTCGTGCCCAGCGTGCTGCTGAGGAGGCTCAAAAGAAGTTGGAACATGCTCAACGATTACGAGAGGAGGCATCTCTGCCAGCATATCAAGCCGAAATCGAGGACTGCCAGACATTGATCGACGCTCTTTCGGGCAAGAGTTCCGACAGTGTTGTGCTATCCTCTTCGTCATTACCTGCGAAAGGTGAAGTAGCCGGTGTGCCCAAGCTCGAGCTAAGGCAGGTGGAGGCTGCCAGCGACGGTCTCGTGGTGCGCAAGAAGAAGGGGGAAGAGGAGGAGACGTACTTTGCAGGAAAGGGGAAACGGGGAAAGAGGGATAAAATACCCAAGGTCGCACAGGAAACGGATGCCCTCAAAAATCTCCCCTTCGGTACTATTACCGCACTCTCCAAACTCGCAATTTCCTTTCCGACTGCTACGGGCGATATTCCACGTGTCATCGAAGACTTGAAAGCGAAGAAAGCGTGGTACGAGGCTAACCAGGCACATGTGACAGCCGAAAACATTGCCAAAGCAGAGACGCAAATACAACGTCTTACGAGCGCGGCCAAGCCAGAATACCCAGTTGATGATCCCCAAGTGGTGGCCGACTCGAATGGACATGCGGTTGCACTGTTGGAGTCGGTATCCACCCCAGCAGAGGGCAATTTAGTGGATGAGGTGCTGGGCAACGTGGAGGCTGAGGCGGATTAGGGGCAGGACCTGACATCACAGTGCTGTCTTCATATTAGATCTCGGTGCTACTTGTACCAGCAAACTTCTCTCGTCCGATCACGAGCAAGGAACACTAGTATTATTCAGGCGGGGGCCTTTACAATAGTGAGCACAACTTTTTGAAAAACAATCGGTCGATACAAATACGGAGCAAGGTACTAATAAATGATGGGTCGAGGAACGTGGTCATATATACTTGCAGACTGTATTAAAATTTCTGCACAACCCAGCAAACGACGGAAAGCACGGTCGATGCCGTTGATTTGATCAGGACGCAGCCTCTGCCTTAATAGTTTCGGCTTCGCGCTCTGACTCGCTAGCACTACCAGGCAAACTCAGATCTTGAGTCGAAAACGGTGCAACATCGAACGTGTTCGTCGTCGCATACTCAGAGAACGCAAGGCCGGCTTGATGGACCGAAGATATCGATTCCTCGGGGGTGACTGAAGTATCCATATAGTTTAGTCCCCCATATGCATCAGAATTGAAACCGGAAGCTGAGGCGTCCAGCGCGCCAGCAGGGAATGGATCCTGTTGCAATGCGGCCAACATGCTGGAGGTTGTCGGAGTATGGTTCATGGCGTGTTGTGGGCGAGTCTCACTGGGAGCGAAGCTCTCTTGCCCAGCCATGGGTGAAAGGGAAAAGAATTGTTGCTGGATTACTGGTTCGACAGAGGCGGCCACGGAATTGGTGGATAGGGCAACATTCCGAAGAACGTTTACCGCAATCCAGTCGCTATACGTTCGTGAGCAATATGACCGCCGAAAGGTAAAAACAAGCTAACTCGAGGAATAGTTTCATTATTTGAAAGGCGCCGAACGCAGGGTCGCTCCTGATGGTCTGCGCAGGACGTTAGATTCAGATCCAGATCCAGTTTGAACAAGAAACGAAACGTACAAGATCTCTCATAACTTGGCTGGTCACATAGCCCCAGCGAATAAGTACACTACGAGGACTCATTGCTCCTCTGTCGTCGCCAGCCCCGATGCGTTGTTCCATGAGTCTCTCTGTGCATTTATCAGCCCATGCCATCACTTCCCTGACGGGTTCATTGCTCTTTGCAAGACTGTCCACCATCGCAACGAATTCCACCTCGAGGAGCTGGACGAGGTCTTCATGCCGGCAGTTACAAACTAAGGCCGATTGGTTGCGAACGGATTCGAAATCTACCTTCTGCCAAGATCGACGCATCTCGGCGAGCTGTTTTTGATTTGTGAGGACCGTATTTAAAGCTTGAGTGACTTGGTAGATGTCCACGAATCGTACTACATAAAAAATGACGGCTGAGCAATGTCTCGCAATCCGAGCAAGGGTATACATACAGACTAAGTGCCCAAAACGGGCCCCTAGCTCAACCTTGGGCTCAACGAATGTGGTCCCGTATCCTTCGAGAGCGAGGAGGAGAATTTTCTCCATCTGACTAGCAAGTTGACGCAGGCTGTTCAAAGAAGTCGAAGGAAGGGGAGAGAGCATCTGCGACCTAAGAAATTCAAGAATTTCCTATTCCACGATTAAGCAGCAGTGCAAGTGTAGCATAATGCAGACTTACATCGTACGCAATCGCATCCGCCTTGGCCATCAGTCCCGCAATCGCAGGCGCGTGAACAACCTCACGGTGCGTGCCTGTTAAGGTCGACCAAAATCCTCTGAGTTGCATCTCAAACTGATCAAATCGGAAAGCGCGGGCGCTCTCCAGGACTGCATCCAAGTGATCTTGGAACCAACTCCATACTTCTCTCCCGGCAATGGACTGAGCGGAGGCGGAATTAGCGCCAATGGCTTCCTCGATGGATGGGAAATGAGGCATGTGGCGGACTGAGAGATGTTGCGGTAGTTGAACATATTGCCCGTCGGTATTGGGCGTGAGGGTTAACGTAGGTTGCGGCGCGATAGTAGATTCAGGTTCCCGTCGACGGATGGGAGTGTGACTGGGATAAGAGTTGCTCCTGGCGAGGACCTGAGCTTGCGATGAGAGACTGCCTGCGGTTGGTGTCTTATCGCTTATATCTTCGAATGTGACACTGCCCTTGAGATCTCCTGCGAGGACAAGGGAGTTGCGCTTGGAAGCACTGGACCCTTCAGAATCATCATCCTCATCCTCATCCGAGCGCTCCTCGGCCTTGTTCGCATTCTCCCCCGAGTCCTGGGCAGCACGAGCGGCGTTGATGGATGACTGACCTGCGTTGTTGTTCGACTTGCGGATGTAATCTTGCAAAAATTCGGCTTCCGCCGAGGTCGCGGGACGTATGCCACAATCTGCCAGAAAAAGACAACGAGTAAAATTTCCGATCAATATCTGATGGGGAATGATTGTAAGACACGCACAATGATATTTGCTATTTCCGCGAACACCCAGACGCCTTGTTTTGATAGTGGGAAAACAGAGTCTGATGGCCTTGCCGAGGGTGGCGGTATTAATGTGAGGGATTTGGTACTGGTCACAAACCCGGCGATATGAAAAATAAAGGCCCTGGCGTGGAACGTTCCCGTCAGGGTAAGGTGCATAATTGGCTGTTAGCCTGGAACACGAAAAGAGTGAGAACTGAGACGGCAAGGGAAGAATAGGAACAGACCAAGCCTGAACGAAAATCTGCTTTGCTCTGTCTGAAGCGCTGGTGGTGGTTGCGACCCGCACGTTGGCTGCTAATTTCTGCAGGGCGTGATCTGGGCTGATAGACATCCTGCCGAAGACGCCTGCGGACTGTCTAGGTTCCGGATGATTAGTGGGCATCGGTTGACCGGGCCCATACATGGTAGAATAGTCGGGATTGTTTGAGAGGTACATGGTGAGATCGTCGGTCTCGCTCGAGGAGGAGTGGACGCTCTCTGTATCACGGGGGTAAGGAGAAGCTGCGGCACGGGCCCTGAGATGGGTCTGGCGAATATGGCCCTTAAGCGCGGGATTAGTCATATTACTGTTCGGAGGAGATTGACAAGGAGACATTTCTGCAGAAGGGAGGGAATACACGGAAGAGTGGCGTACAGGATCGCTGCCGAGGTACGCGGAGGAGAGACGATATGGGTCGTCTGCGGGCGAGGAGATAGCGGGAGGCATACGGGGGACGATGTCCTGAGAGGAGTGGGGACGGGAATGGGGGGAGTGGGTGGAGGAGGAGGAGATCGAGGCTGAGCGGGAATGAGGGTGGCCGGGTGGCAAGAAATCAAAGGGCACGGTTGAGGAGATTGTCTGTAGATTTACGGCAGCCATACGAGCGGGGGGAGAAAGAGGGTGTTGAGCTGGGGATTTGACCGACGCAGCGAAATGGCGGACCAGCCGGAGGAAGGGAAAGAGAAAGGAAGCGAAGTGAAGTGGGTGAGGGAATGAGGGCGGGCCAGGGATGGGGATAATAACGCAGGACTACCCCGTAGGCCAAGTCGGGAAAAAAAAAGGAAGTCAAGTAGAAAAAGAGACAAGAACGCGTGGGGAGAGTTGAGGTAGCGAAAGCCGTTTTGCAGATGTGACGAGATAGCAGGTACTGGTGCACGGTCGGTGGTCAAGGCAACGGACCCCCGTGGTGCATTCCTCAATATCGTATGTACCCTTTATCCCCCTTCCCACACGCCATCTAGCCCCCCGAACCGCCTTCCCTACCTCTACCATACCCCATCACACCGCTCCTTCCCCGAATCAACACCGCCAGCGATACACCGCATCGCCTTTCTTCCATTTTCGTACGCGGAACCCCGTCCTCTCCCCGTGTACATACCCTTCAATACACAAGCGTGTTCACACATCCGAGCAGCGTCCCCAGCGCACTCGTCGGGAATGCCGGGTCGACCTGGCTTCTGTCAGACGTCGCACCGGTGCCGCCGATTCGCTTCACCAAATGCCATCAGCCCGCCTCACAGCCCCGTCGGGCAGTCCCGTTACTCTATGCAATGACCTGGCATGTGGGTTGGCGCTACGTGCGCTGACAGCGTATACTGCTCATAATTGATCGGGTTGGGCAGATCAAAGACGTCCGTGATCAATGTCTCAAACATATGAGCGTCCTGCGTGACGACCAAGGTTGGCTCTCCGCTCCTGAAACACCAAGGCGTCACTCCCCCGTCCAAAAAGGAATATCTGTCACAGTTCCTCCGCCGACATTGTCCTCTCACACGCCAGTCAATGTACATTACCCGTCTGAAACCTCACAGGCCGGCGCGAGTGAAGAGCATATGTACTAATACCAACTCGGCCGCTCTATGATGTCGCCGTTGGGCTTTCGTTTGATCCACTCTACCCAATATGGACTAGGCAGACATGAACCTGAGAGCAATAAACCACGGCTTGTGCATCCGATCACAACCATCAAGGTGGAATTCTGACTGGGCCGATAATCGAGCATGGTGAAACATTGTACAGGTATGCACCTGTGCGCAACCATTCTATCCAGTTGCGCATTTTATTCACGGTCATAGCCCACGCAGTGCTAGTCTGGGTAATGCCTGTTCTTTCATATCGTCCAGTCCTACAGCTTTATTCTCGCACAGATTGTGGTGGTCGTTCAGAGTGCCCGCCCTTGTTACGCGACATTTGATCATTCACATCTCCGCCACGCAGATATACATGCAAACAAGTCATTTCACTACAGTACAAGAAACCCGACATGGACATTACAGTATACTGCTCACCGTTACTCGTCTTCCTCCAAGTCAGAATCACCAAATAGGCAGGGTCCATCAAACGTTATGTCAACATTGGGTGCAGCGATAGTGGTCAGCAGGGATGAAGATAGGGTATTTTCGTTCCGGGTGCAGTCAATCACCGAGGTTCGAGGAGCCTCTTGCAACACGCGCGCGTGGCCATAAGAGTCGACCTCTCCGCGAATAGTGGAAGGAGGATCCACATCGATTATTGGCCGCCGCGTGGTGACGCATAGGGAATTGGGAATGTCGACTACCATACGTGGTTCTTCCAGCTCCGCGATCTCGAATATAGGAGGGTCAGTGCTGGATGCGACGTAAACATCATGTAGAGGCCTGATATCGATCCCCGTTTCAAAGGAGGTGGCATCAGGAGGATATGTATCTTTCCTGGGCGAAACATAGCCGACGCCTTCCCTGTCCTTCGTAGGGTTGACTTTGACAAGCTGTGATACGGATGGTTTGAAAGATTGGAGGTTCAAGATCCTGTCAATCGTTTCCCAAGGATGAGGATCAGACAAGAAATCGATCGAGATGCCGGTTGGTACGCTATTTTCGGTGTCTTCCTCAGTCGTTAAGACACGAATGGAATCATGTCCACACCCGGACGGAAATGAATGTCGGAAGTCATCGTTTCCAGCCAGACGGAAAGTGCGGCTATTGTCGCAGCGCGTTGCACGGGTTCGCTCGAGATGATTGAATGCCCCTTCGCTCGAGCCGAATGCTGATGAAGGTTTGGATTGACCTTCTTCCAGGGGAACAGAGTCTTCATCAGTAAGGAAATTCCGCGACGGCTGGCAAGTAAAATGTAACGACGATGCGTCGACGCGGTCATCTTCTTCGGGAAAGCGATTTGATTGTCTGAACCGAATGGCAATTATAGGTGAAGTATCAAGGTCCAGCATTAAATCGTCTGATGTCTGCGAACTGGAAGGAAAGGGAGATGACCCAGGGAGTGGATCGACGGCGTCCAAACGGGTATTGGGCTTTTCGAATTCAGGGGCTTCGGTGTAAAAGAGTGGATTGGATCCTGGAAGCAATTGCGATTCTGCGTTTGCCGGACCATTGAAAGTATCCCAGGATTTCGTAACACGTGTATAAGGAGAGTCGGGCGGCGAAAGAATGCTGCGCTGTGTAGGCTTATATCTCCCCGGACCGGTTTCAGGGAAACTGATGTGCTTGTGTTGCATGATTTGTGGGTATACTAGCGTATCAATGATGTGCTCTGATGCCATCTGTGAATGCTGGCTATCCGAGTCCTGTAAATCGGAGCATGAGTACTACCACCGGAGATGGCCTTCAACCATTATACTTCAATTTCATGGCGGACTGTTGGGGACCAGTCTGCCACTGGAGTCGTCATATGCTCGATATGTGCGGTTTCCTTATGCTTCAGGATATTGATTCCGATAAGATTAGGCTGTTGAAGGATGCGGCCAATTGCAGCACGCATAGACACATCTTCACGAATATATCAACAAACAGAAGGCGAGGAGGAAACCACACACACGATCCGAAACATCAAGTGCACCAAGAACTTTGGACGGTTTATTGTGCTGCGTCGACAATGTCACGGAATACAATCGGTCTCCTCCGAAGACTTTGAACGAAGTAGCACCCGAGTCGCTACCACGCGCATGCGTGAGCGATATATCTGGAAGGACAAACGAAAACGTTGGCGGGCTTGCTCGAATGCGGTTTTCTTGCGTTGCGCATAGAGCGGAGGCGAGTCGCTGCCTTCTGAAGTGACGTCTTTGCGCACGTCCGACAATGTCCTTTGACTTTGCTCGTGCGGTGTTTCTGGTAAATACGTTCGATGCGTGAGACGGCGGTGGACTCTAGCACAAGAATTGGACCTTTTCCCGCCCATGTAATTTGCTCCAACCATCCTGGCGAAGACTTCGACGCCGGATTATCTGCTGCAAGCTGAAGCCTGGTTGGAAGCACACCTACCACAGGATGCGAAGTACCGACGCTGAGAGTTGCCGTTACTCGTGATATATTGAGCGGATTCTAGTGATGAGTTCCATTTCAGAACGTGGTCGGTGCAATGGCCCGGAATCCTTCGGCATGTGTGGACTTTGAACATTCCATCTCCGACTCAAACACCTCGATTTGATAGGTATTACGGTTCATACAGTTGCTCATTGACCTGGTTAAGAATTCAAGGGAAAAGGGGCTGTACTTAGCGTCAGGCTCCAAGGGATGATAAGGTGGCAGACCGGAGTTTGAGCAGACTGCGCGCCTGTATATCAGGATAGATTGCGTCGCACGTGTTTCTCAGATTCAAACTCCGTGTGCTCCTCACTGAACTAGGCGATACGGCCAATTGCAGCGTGCCACCTATATCCAGACTCGTTGGCCCGTCAATTCTCCATGGTGCGAGTCAATCCATATCCATTAGATCCTTCAATCCACAGATCTACGATAGGCGTTGACTGAAAGCTATGAACCTCTTGCACGAAATGCTGAAGTCACCGACGTGGAGGAAAGTTCATCATTCAAATCCCTGCTGGAACGGCACGGTGGAGCCGTCTTCGAAACTCCACACGGCGGCTCTCTTTCCTTTGATGCTGAGGGCAATTCGTACTCGTACTCATATGGGCCACGTGGAGTCACTGGTCTTCTACAGAATCGCTACGCCGCTGGATGTGCAATATTCGCATCCATAGGCGGTCTGTCTTTCGGATATGACCAGGGTGTCATCGCTAATGTTCTCGTGATGAGAGACTTTCTAGCTCGGTGGCCAGTAGGGCCTTGGGAAAAGGGAATGATGAGTATGTCGTCACTACTCTAGAACTATATGCCCTATGAATCGTTGATTATTGCAGCCGCGGTTCTGGAGCTGGGTGCTCTGTTTGGTGCTTTATCGTCCGGTATTCTTGCAGACAAGTACTCTAGGCGACGTTCTATATTCTTAGCTTCAGGCGAGCTTGGTCTCAGTTCTAGGTGTTTCTCTTACTCAATAATTCCTATCAGTTATATTTTGCTTTGGTTCCGGGTTGCAATCCGGTGCCAGTAATCTCAATCATTTAATTATCGGGAGAGCTATTGGCGGGTTTGGCGTTGGCGCGCTAAGGTAGTTACCCCACCTTGATCAAAGTCCGAATATTGACTCCAAGAAGCATGTTGTGTCCGCTCTACATGGCTGAGATTAGTCCTCCCGAGCTTCGGGGATCACTTCTGGCTATCGAACAACTCGCCATCGTCCTCGGCGTCGTTTTTGGCTTCTGGGTTGGATTTCTTACTCGTAATAGTGAGTGTAATGTATGATATCTTGCTCAGTCTGATCTAGCTCGTCTGCGAACAGTTTCCGGCTCGACATCTTGGAGAATTCCTCTCGCGCTTCAATTCCTCCCCGGCATATTACTCTGCCTCGGATGCTTTGTTCTCCCACCGTCGCCGCGTTTCCTAATTCTACAGGGACGGTTAAACGACGCAATGTCCTCTCTGGCGAGGCTTCGCCTTCGGACACCCGCAGAGGCGATTCACGATCCTCTCCTCCAGGTATCTCCGATTCTTCCTTGACGAGCCAACTTGACAGTGGTTATTAGCTCGAATTGCTGGAAATGCGAGTGAATGTCGCTCTTGTTCAGCGTGGTACAAATACCAAAGATGATGATGGGATCATGAGTGGCTGGAGTGAGCTCTTCCACTCACAGTATCTATCCCGGACCCTCATTGGTGTGATGATGATGTTCTTCCAACGTGCGTGGCAATCAACTACTCGCTTAACATATTATTCACACAGTACTTGTTAGAATGGAGTGGTATCAATGCTTTACTGTACTATGGCCCTACCCTGGTAGAAAATATCGGATTGACGGGAGAGAAAGTCACTCTCCTTGTTGCTGGTGGAGTTGGGATCGTTCAGGCTGTTTCCGTTATACCCGTGATATTGTACCTGGATCAGTGGGGTAGGTGGTTATTGGTGTTCAACTGGCTCTTGGCTTACTCTTCGCAGGGCGCAAGCCCCTTTTGAAAGGTAGAAATCCCACTTTACCTCCAGATTTGGTTGTTTTATGATTTCCTCCTCAGGGGGTAGTGCTGTCATGGGCATCTCGCATTGTTTGATCGCCGTACTGGTAAGATAGTATGCCTCTCTCTCCTTTAGACTACTACTGAAGAAACATCTTAAGATTCTTCGATACCAAGACGATTGGCCATCATACCCCGGTGCTGCATGGATGGCGGTAACGTGTGTTCAAACATTCGACCTTTGATTATTTCCACTTAATAATGCCCTTTGGTGGATCGGACAGATGCATCTATACTTTTACCGCAGCATATGGGATGAGCTTTGGCCCGATTGGATGGGTCCTTCCAAATGAAGTTTTTTCGTTGTCGGTGCGAAGCAAAGGTGTCGCTCTATCAACAGCTTCAAATTGGATCAATAATTGTATGTCTTAATTTTATTCCGTCACGTCGTAGCGCTGTTTAATATAATACTGATCAATTATTGAAAGTCTTCATTGGTCTCGTCACACCTCCAATGATGGAGATTTCCTCATCGTATGTCGTCATTGCTTTGTCATTGCTAGATATCATAATCATTTTACCCTGGTGTAGCGCTACATTCATGACTTTTGCTTCTGCCTGCTTTATAGCATACCTTTGGTCAGCTTACATTGTGCCTGAGACAGCAAATGTCTCATTAGAGGAAATCGACAATATATTCAACTCTTCGGCTGCCAAAGAAGATCTGCAGAGGAAGTTCGAGGTACGCCACGTTGTAAAGGCTATAATGTATTGACTAATAATATTAGCTCGAGAATCAACTTGGAGTACACGACCTGATAGAGGATCTGATAGCGAATTGCAGCCGACGTTTGTCATAATTTCGAGGATGTTCGTTTGCAAGGACGTTCTATAAGAATTCGGCCTTCGATGTGTGCATCCATTAGCTCTTTTCCAGCTTCGAAACGTGCCGTGCGGTCAACTGTGACCGAAGACGGCGAGCCCACCCTCGCTTTCTTCAATGTTATAGAACACCTGATTCGTCACCCAGATGTAACGTCCCGGCACACCCTGCGGCTCCGTTTGGCACACGACCACCACATATAGCTCGGACGCATCTCGTAGAACGGCAGTCGCCCCTTGTACTCGTACTTTGTAGTCCTTATAGAGCTTGGTCGCGTTCCGTCGCCCGCTCCCCTCAGTGTCGCTCGTCGTAGGCCACGGCGGGTGTTCCACCAGAGGTGCTTACTTGAGCTCGCTGACGCGCCTCGAGAAGCTGAAACGAGAGCCGGAAACGGGACGACGAAGGGTAATCTTATAACGAGCTTGGCGACTGGGATGCGCTCAGCCGTCTTTACGGGATCGCGGATTGTGTTGCTTCAACTTGCTCAATAGGGTTGTGAATATGCACCTGCTGCTGCGCAGCCCAAAGATAGTGTACAAAACGGTGGGGTGGGTTGTATGAGAATATAGAAAAGTAGGCCGAGGACTTTTGGAAAGCCCATACCCAGGGCATGAACGAGTATTCTTGCGAGATTGCTGCGGGTGATATGTGCCAGCCGAAGGGAAAGGCTGACAATGAAAGTGGAGGCTAAGATTGGCTCACGCGAACGATCTTGGCGTCGGTGTCAGACATTCAGAGACCGGCGATCGTGGACCCAGCCATGTACCATCGTCTTTTCGACGCTTGCGGCTGCAGTACCTGTCCCAGGTGACGTCTCGGCTCGACAGGACCGGTGCCTGGGAGGCATCTGTTGGGAACCTACACTCTCGGCTGGTCGTGTACAGGTACAACGCGCACGCGGCTTTTCAGTACGGGACATGCTACGGACGGGCCAAAATCCGGATCTTAGAGAAGAGGGCACGTGGTATTCACGACTCGGATACCTGGGTTTCGTTGTGCTTCAACACTAAATGTATCTCCACTATTTCACTACCTTCTTCGAAAGAGCGTTTGGGACCTGGTGCTTTGCTGCAAAGAGCCCGGAATTCTGCTCATGGGCGGGGAGACTTGGCGGGAAGTAACCGAATCATTGCCAAGCACGTGGTAACAATCATTCAGATCTCAGCAAACGTGTGGACACCGGCAGCACTCTAACCTTTAGTGTCACGAAAGGCACGAAAGGCACCAAACTTTATAAAAGGGTGCCACGTATGTTGCGATCTCGACTGAGGAATTTGCTGCACGCTTAAGCGCGTTTCGCCAACAGCAATGCTTTTTTCGTGATTTCAGCCGGTGTTCATCTATTCTCGCTGTTCACACTCGCATATTGTGGGGTCCTGGGTAATCCCCGCGGCCCTTTGGCAACAGAGATACTTGATTTGAACGACTGTCTACTAAGTGGTACCTGTCAACGCGCAAGGAGAATCTGCTCCAAATAGCGTTACTCCAGATCTGTATGTGGTTGCTCTTCCACTGGGCATTCGGGTCTGATATTTGCCTGATACTGGGACGATTAAAAGAGCGAGCTCGCAGGCGTACGATCACACGCATGTGTTGCTAATTTGCCTCGAGGCCTCGACAAAATGGCCGTCCGCTCGCCCGCTTTTGCGATGATGAAACACTCCATTTTTTCCGGCGTGGAAAGCACAGCTTCAATTTACATCCGTGCGCTCTTTTAGAGCGGACCATGATCAAAAACTCGTGTCCCCGCTGATTGGTAAATTTTGGGTTGTCCAAGGCTCATACACGCTGCTCTCCACGCCTTTTCAAGATCTTGCAACACCCCCATACCGCGTGCTCGCTACAAATACATGCCGCCTTAAGATGCGGCCATCACACCCTGCTCCTCTGAACTGCCAATATCAACCATCTCGTCCCACTCTATCCCAGCAGCGAGCTTTGCGGACACGTCAGCCGTCTCGCCGCAAACGACTCTCCACTCTCTCCATTTCCTCCGTCTTTACAAGGTCAGCAATGCCCTCCAAATTCAACATCGTTCGAGCGGGCCTCTATGGTGAGTGTGCACCGCGGCCTGCGAACCCGCCATCGTGATTGAGCTTGCCCGCTTCAGCCGTCGTTTTGGCTTGGACCATAATATGCTTAGCCATCGCAGCCCACTTCCAGAGTCTACTTGTCATCACAGATCTAAGTATGTGCGCTTGTTTCGTTCGACGATCCGCAATCGCTCATCAATCATCCAGCTCGATTCGTTCCATTTGCTCTGTTCGTCTGCAGCGCAAGCCTACTGATCCTCCTCGTACTGTGAGCGATTCTAAAAGTCAAGCTTGTGCGGGTGTTGAATCCCTTCAGCCTGATCTGCACCGCTCTTCGCAACCGTAACCCCATTTCTACTAGAATAGAACTAGGAAGTTTAGGCTTACTGGGGACATTTTGGCTTGGTATATCTCAACGACGTCCTCTCATGTTGTACGCTTAAATGGACGTTAGCCCTTGGTGCATTTTTGGCAAGCTCTGACTCGGAAAATGCGGACGTCGAGTGCTTCTCGTCCGTGGACGGCTCACAGATCGTCAATGTAGCTGGATGTACGTTTCCGGCCTGTTTTGCATCTTGCAGGTGCTAACCAGACATTTCAGTCTCTACTGAAGCCTATCAAGCACAGTATCGTGTTCTGGAGGCATTCTCCCTATTTAATGTCATTTTAGGTAAGTGGTTCTCTTGAAATTTTTACCTGTTTTTGAAGGTATTGTAGTGTGGGGATTCCTTCTTTTCCTGCTCGGAATGGCCTTGAAACACTACTATCGAGTGAACCGCAACGTGTGGTTCATCCCGGTTACGGCCTACCCCTGGTTCGGCCCAAGATCAAGGATGACCAAGCTTCCAGCACCTATCAGCACTCGCCGTTCGAGAGGCAGAGCCCACGACAGTGAGAAATTTGATTCTGAGCTCTGGAGAAATGGGTCACGCCGGAACGACTTACGTTACCCTAATCTATCATCAAGTGGACACGCAGCTCCCGCCCGGGCACACGCTACGGACAACTACAGAAGGAATGCATCACCCCGGCGGTGACGGAGATGAACTCGACGCTCGGTTCCCCGAAGTACTCTTTCTGATATTTCGACTAGACCATATTTGATTCAAGTACCGTTCCCTCTTGGGGTTGGGGTTGTAACCTTACAGGAAACCAAGTATGTACTGTAGTTCACGTTGGACGCGTCGAACTGGATGTAATATAGAATAATATGTTCCGCAAGACCATATTGTCTAATCTTCCGGCGTGTCTCATACTACCGGGTTTGGCGAGTATTGTGGTTCATTGCAAATGTCACTCAGGGGGATGCAATAGCAGAAAAACGGTACTGCATAAAATTATAAGATGACGGCTCGAGCAGACAGCGGCACTTGTGCGGCGGGTCTCTGCGGATTCAAACCCCAAACGTCCCTAATCCTGCAACGTGCCGCTACAGCCTTCCGTGCCCCCCCGTTATGAGCCATTCAAACTCCGCTATGAGGGATGGCAGCCAATGGAACAAGTATGGTTCGACTCGGCTCCAAAGCTCAAACGCGCAAACGATTCCCATCCAACCTCTCACCCGTAGACCAGCCAATTGCTTGACGCTTTTTTTTTTCTCTCGTCGGGATGACTATCCTTTTCGCCAATCTCAGGCTCATCGGCTACAGTACGTGTGGTACTTTATCTCTTGGTTCGAGTGATTTACATCGGTGACAGTTTTCACGTTCTGTCTCTCCGGAGCCGTGCTCGGCTTGGCTGGCAATTTTGCAGCACTTTTCTTGCCAAATGTCAATCGTCCGTGTATTCTCGTTTATCTTCATCTTCTTTCGAGACATCGATTTCATTAGATGACTTTACCATCTTCTCCCTTGTCGTGCCATCGACCACCATCTTCATATTCCTTCTGCTGTAAGCAGATCCATGTCGCGGTATCACCTTTGTTTGAACTATGCGCAGGTTACAATTCGCCCAACCCATCGTTGAAGTCACCGTTCATTTCATGCTAGGGTTCCTATGGTTAGGTGCGTTTTTTCTGCTTCAGCTACAGGAGCCCTGGAGAGTGTTCACTTCCGTTTAAATAGCTATGGGTGCCTGGTCCGCGTAAGCATATCATGATGTGGTCAATTGGCAGTCGAATGACATGTTATAGCGATATCATCGGCTATGTCCAGTGCTATGGTCTATCCGGTCAGACACGACCGACGAAGAATGGCACGAGTACGCTTCCAGTTGCCACGCTTCCGTGTTCACAGAGACTGATCATAATGGAAACCCAGTGTCTGCGGAAACGTACTGTTATGAAATGAAAGTGATAGAAGCACTCTCATGGGCGATATTCGTGTTGTGTACGTGTCTCTATGTTGGCGTGAACATGTGTTGACAGTTGGACGTCGCCGTAGTTGCGATCTTTTTCCTGGTTGTGGTAACCCTCACAACACGCGCAGTCGCTCTCGGCCGGTACTTTGATTTTGATTTTCTGACTAAATTTATAATGGCTGATGCTTGTGCTAGTGTTTATGCATGGCGGGAACACATCTCGCAGCTTGGCTGGTTTGGTGAATGGCCAGCTTATCCAACGGAAACAGTTCGCACTCGCGGCCATCCTTATGGACCATACCCCCCAACATATTTCGTACCAGGTGGAAATTATGTCCAACAGGCGCCTGGACATTCAGTTATTGTCCAGCCAGGTGTTAACGGTGCACCACCTATGATCACCCAAGTTCCTGGGGTTGTGTCACCAGCCTGAAAGCATTAACCCCCCAGTTCATACCATTCCCCCACGACAAACCGCTATGACAATTACCTGGACCCACGAATGCGGTACGACGTTCAAGTGGGTTCGGTTAACGCTGACGACTTGACCGAGTAGATGAAGTTATGATCTATGTGGAAAGGTGCTAGATTTGGTTGTATACAATAGCTGTCCATAGTTACGTTTTGGCGCGCGCAATATACTGTAATAAATCAGGATGGGCCTCGTGTCCGATGCCAGAAAAAGAACGGGAATTCCTGGGTGATTCCCACCCACCCCTTATCCGTTTCCCTTTGTTTCAACCTCGAACAATATGGCATTGTTCACCGAACATCCGTTTAGACATGTCATCAAAGGTGTGTTGGTTGAGATGTCAGTGCAAGAGACAAGCCAGATTTACCAGATACAATAACCAGCGATACTTGCATTGGTGATGGGACATTTCATCATGAAAATGTTGCCTCAGTCCATTCGCAAGTGCCTATTTCCGTGTCGTTGAAACACTGAATTGAGCCTTTCATACTGTAGACGTCGTCCACCTGACGCAAACATCAGTGACGGCTCTAGCAATTGGAGCTCTCATTTTCCTGTACGTGTTGGATTCGGACGTTGACAGAAGGGGGACTTGACGGATCAGTACTGTAGGGTGGTAAAGCACAACCGAAGTGAAGGTCGGGTGCTGTCGCGGAACCAGGAAGAGCTGATCTTGATTGCGGCGTTGGGTGCATTCTGGTTGGGTATACCCCCTTTTTCATATTTGCTCTACCATAGGGCTGACAGAAAGCAATGGCCAATAGCGATCCTGTTAGCGATGAGAGCATTCAACCAGTCTAGTGTTGATCTTGACTTGGCGCATCCTCGCCACCTTTTCTCCGCGAGCAGTGGCACTGCAGAAAGCAATGTTGTAGGCGCAGGTGGCCGAAGGGCCCCTGCCGCACACAACGCACCGTCGGCTGAACGCAATGCTGCAGCCTACGGACGTCCCAAGACCGGTTACCGGAGGGACCACCCGTGCAACCCATATGATGAATACTGCGTTACAGAAGAGTGGGCTTTCTACTGATGTACTTACCGATCACGACACGGCCCTCAAATGATGAGGTCCACCCAGGTGGACTCATGAAATATTTGTCCTTGATATTCTTGTTCTTCCGTATATACGTCCTGTATCTTACCCTGTGTGTTTTGTTTTTGGGAAGCCATCCTCTGGCAGGGAATGTGATGCTCGTTTCATGTTGCAGTGCCGGCCAACAAGGTGGAGATCTTCCGGTCGGCCACAACCGGAAAAGGAATATTCCGGTCCAGTGCCGTATGAGAACCCTGACGGCCGATGGGTCGTCATTCAGCTATCCTTGAGATTCGTATTTTGCATCCTTCCTGAACCACCAGCCAGTCCAAAGCCAATATGATGAGTGCACTTTCGTTTACCCGTGCACGGATGTAACTAACATGTGCCCCGAAACACTCGACAAAGCGCCGCATCGAAACCGATGTCATGAAACTGTAAGTGTCTTCTCCTCCAACCCATTTTTCCGTCCTACCCTGGCTCCCTGCAGCCTGATGTCTGATTACGAGGTCACCCTCGTAAACGATAACATGCGCGAGTTCTATGTCCGTTTTCACGGGCCCCCAGAAAGTGAGTCCCTCGTGTTCTCGTGATTCATCCCAATAACTTTCTCGCAGCACCGTTCGCAGGCGGAATATGGAAGATACATGTCGAGTTGCAAGCTGAATATCCATACAAATCTCCAAGTATTGGTTTCATGAACAAGATCTTCCATCCTAATATCGACGAACTGTAGGTGGCCACCGCCAGCCATGGTAGGCGTCGTACTGATTGGCACTATAAGGAGTGGCTCCGTGTGTCTGGACGTCATCAACCAGACTTGGTCACCCATGTTTGGTGCGTGTACACTCTTGGCATCGCATCTGTCTCTGGATGAACTGTGGCCAAGATATGATCAATATCTTCGAGGTATTCTTGCCTCAACTCCTCCGCTACCCGAATCCCAACGATCCCCTCAATGGGGAGGCAGCGGCATTGATGATGCGGCACCCAAAGGAGTACGAGGCCAAAGTTAAAGGTGGGTAAACTCGATGGGTGTTAATTTTAGTTTTGGTGCTTAGCGACATCCTGATGTAGAATATGTGCAGCGGTTTGCCACCAAGGATGCAATTGACGCCACGGAGAAGGGGAAGGATGACGAAGACGAAGAAATGAGTGATGTTGGCAGCATGAGCGAGGACGATTCCTGATCTTGTTGGTCATTCAATGATGATGCGTTTCAACGCACCACACCGACGCACACATCTTCGCATCCCGACAGCGTACATCGCTACCGCGTTTCCAGGAACCTCCCTATGCAGTTCTTTGAACGTTGAGAGGATACCCCCTTTTCTTTGGAAGCGGTCTGACACCCCTACTTTTTCTAATTGTCGTGCCACTACATACTCTCGGAATCTATCACACCCTCGTATACTGTTGTACCGTTATCTAGGGTTTTTTTTTTACAACTAGTACCTGCCTCAACTTGACCTGACCACAACATCGCCTCTCTCGCGTGGGCAAAAGAATGGGGCAGATGCACGAACAAGGCAGCCAAATTTGCTTACGCATCAGACATGGGAACAAGGATGGCTAGCTGGGAGCCGGGGTGGTGGGCTGGGATGGCAGAACCAAGGGTGGGACCAGCTCGTCAACTTTTTTCTGAATGTCTGCAGCAGCCTGAGACGACATGAGTGCGAACGGCCGCTGCAAGGAAATGAAGAGGTGCACCTTCATCAGCGTGTCTATCTGTACCTTGACGCTTTCCACGGTCGCGAGCTTGATCTTGCTCTGCTTGAGAAGTTCTTCCTTTTGGACCATGAGGTCTTTGCGTCGGAGATCGAGTCTGGCGAAAGAATGAGGAGCTGCCTCGGGGAAAGACCTGGTACACGAGGCCGTTTACCTCTGCCGCTCTGCAAGCTCAAAGCTGAGACGGTTGAGCATCAGTTGATGTGTGTTTTCAAGGACGTCCGGAGTACGGGCCTCGGGTGGAGCGAGTTCCTGGAACTCTGAGAGGGTGTGAAGAGGGACATCCTGGTAGATGGAGCTGCGTGTGGGTCGAGGTGAGAGCAACAAAGTGGGAAAAAAAGGAGTGCATACGCAAATTGGCGACACTTGTCTATCTCGCGCTCGAGATGGCGCTTCTCATAGAGGAGATTCTGGAGATCGAGATGGGTCTGGTCCATGTCCTGGCGGGCATCTGCGGTTGCTTGTTTGTGAGCGCGGGTCGCGGCGTTGGCAGATCTGTTGAGGGTCTTGAGGCGTGCGAGGAGTGCGCTTGCGCGAATGTGGAGCGCAGTGGGGTCCGCATCCACGTGTGCTGGTGAGACGAGGTCCTGAAAGTGTTTTATGGTGGGATCAGCGTCAGACATGGAGGACGGCAACATGCGGGCCGGTGAGTCCGGTGGAGCGTAGCGATAGATCGTTTCCGCTTTGGGAACGTGCTGATGCATCAGAAATCATACTTGCCCCTTTCGCTCCCACGTCCCTGTCAATAAAGCCTCCCTCCTTGCACCCTTCCAAGCCACATCTTTCGCCCCACAATGTCTGCGCAACATCACCGTGGCCGCTCTGGCACCATCCCTTCCATGGAAACCAGCGGCCATGCACTCAGAGATAACACCATCATCGTCGGTCTGCCCCTGTCTCTCTCATGTCTCCTGCCTGCACTGATCCGCCTCGTTCTTGCCAGTGTTTGGTGCCTCTGGCGATTTGGCCAAGAAAAAAGTCCACTTTCTCCTCTTCACCCGCGCGCGCGCTGACAGGCATCACAGACGTACCCTGCCCTGTTCGGCCTCTATCGCAACGGTTATCTCCCCAGAGATGTCCACATCGTCGGCTACGCACGCACCAAAATGGACACAGAAGAGTACCATAAACGTATCGCATCTTACATCAAGAACCCGAATGATGATGCTGCCATCGCGGCCAAGCTCGACGAGTTCAAGAAGATCTCGACCTATGTCGCGGGCGGCTACGAGGACGCTGAATCGTTTATCAATTTGACAAAACATCTCGAAGAAATCGAGAAGGCGTATGCGGTCCCCATTGTCAACCGTGTATTCTACCTTGCGCTTCCCCCTTCTGTCTTCATCCCCGTCGCGAGAAACGTGAAGGAAAACTGCTATGCCACAAGGGGCATCAATCGCATCATCGTCGAGAAACCATTCGGAAAGGACCTCGAATCATGCCGGAACCTTCTCGGCTCGCTGAAGAAGTCGTGGACGGAAGATGAAACCTATCGAATCGACCACTATCTAGGGAAGGAGATGGTGAAGAACTTGCTCGTGCTACGGTTTGGAAACGTTGCCATGAATGCTGCGTGGGACAGAAACTCTATCTCCAATATCCAGATCACTTTCAAGGAACCGTTTGGGACCGAGGGCCGCGGCGGATATTTTGACGAATTTGGGATCATCCGAGACATTCTGCAGAATCGTGAGTGGTGGGGAGGTGTGTGTGGGAATACTAAGGCATGTCCGTGTTAGATTTGTTGCAGGTCCTGAGCATTTTGACGATGGAACGGCCGGTGTCGTTCAGCGCGGAAGACATCCGGGACGAAAAGGTGTGCCGTGCGATGGACGTCATAACCCCTGTTCTCACGCGTGCGATAGGTCAAGGTGTTACGCGCAATCCCATCCATCAAGTTCGAGGACACGCTTCTGGGACAATACGTGGCGGCGAACGGGAAGCCGGGTTACCTGGATGACGACACGGTGCCAAAGAACTCTGTGTGCCCCACGTTCGCGGCGGCGGTGCTCTGGATCAAAAACCCGAGGTGGGACGGTGTGCCATTCATCCTGAAGGCGGGAAAAGGTGAGTGAAATTTTGAGAGGGGAATATCGATGAGTGACACGAAGAGTACAGCGCTCAACGAAGCCAAGGTTGAGATCCGTGTTCAGTTCAAAGATGTGACGGAAGGGATATTTGCAGACATTTCACGGAACGAGCTGGTGGTGCGGATCCAGCCGTCGGAAGCGGTGTATCTGAAGTTGAATACGAAGACGCCTGGGTACACGTTCCGCGCGATCCCGACGGAGATGGACCTGACCTACAAGAGGCGGTTCACGGATTCGAAGATCCCCGAGGCGTACGAGGCGCTTATTCTAGATGCCCTCAAGGGAGATCACTCCAACTTTGTGAGAGATGACGAGCTGGATGTGGCATGGAAGGTGTGTATGATAGGGGATGGTGGTGTAGGTGGCAGCTGATGGAAAGCGACAGATCTTCACACCGATCCTACATTGGATTGACGGACTGACGGGTGTCGCACCGAAGCCGCTGCCCTACCCATATGGGTCACGTGGACCTGCGCAGTTGGATGAGTTCATCGCGGGGTATGGATACAAACGGTTCGCGACAGAATAGTGCGTTGGTTTGGAAGTCAGTGTGAGAGTGTACTGACCTAAAGTTGTACAGCACTTGGCCTGTGATGAATGCGTCGAATCTGTAGAGTAGTAGCTATGTGTATGTTTTATGTGTTATGTTTCGTGTTTTTTTTTTTTTGAGAAGGAGAATATCAAAATCCGGACATGTACACGTGACGGGTTCGATCTGAGGGACGGATCGTGATGGCGAGCTCGTTGTTGCGGACGTCGAGACGGATCCCCCGCCGACGTCGTGCGTGCGTGTCTGCGTGTTGCCCGTCCACTGTCCCGCGCGTGTCTGATTCGTCCCCGCCATCGACACCCTTCCTACTACTAATACCCTCACATCCCCCTCCCCTGTCTCACCGCCGCTCATGTTCCCGTCCCCCCGCGAACTCATACCCATCTTCTACTGACTCTTTGAAAACCCGGCTTTTCAGGTAACAAGGTGACTCTTCCTGTGTGGGATGA
>JBBPJV010000311.1:0-28079 GCA_038088915.1 Sutorius aff. eximius
ATCCTCACTCGTGTTCAGACCCTGTCTTGCACCTGTGAAATTCACCCTGAGGAATTATTCGTTTACTCACCCATCCAGCTATGTGATCAAGTTCGGCGCACAGAACGAACAAGAACATTCGCACGTGTTTTCCTTAGTTTCGTAGCCCTTCTTACTCATCAGGTTGCAGTGACCTCCTTCTGCCACGCTATGCAGGAAAGCTTACCATTCGAGGCGTACTATGTCCTTCACAATCGACCACCGTCGAAACGAAACTCTGGGTCGCCCGTCCTGGAGCGTATGCACTCTCAAGCTGGCAGGTCGAAACAGTTGTCGAAGAACGTGAGTCAATACACGACCGGGCCGCGTGGCGGACGAGACATCGCTATGTCCAAGGCCCTCCTTCGGACCACCACCCACGTATAATAGTAACAGATATTCCGCGGTAGGCTCATGATGCTTCCGTAGAACGTCCATAACATAAATAGAGCTAAGACAATGATGCAACGTTGAAAGTAAGCGAGATCGGCGACTCGGGTATGATCGATTGATCATCCAGTGGTCATTCAGCTTTGGCCGCAGCAGACGCCGCGCGTTCCCGTTCCCTTTGTTCTTCCTCTCTCTTTGCGGCAGCAAGTCGTAACTTCTTTGCTTTGATGTTAAAGACGGTCTAGCAGAGGAAAAATCAGACCATGCGAGGATGCCAACAAGAAGCGACCGACTCCGAGAGCAAATTGAACAATATTGAAGAAGGGGACCCAGAGCTGCGGCAGCGTCAACCCAATCAGTTTCGAACGAAGGGGGGACCTACTTCGACTGGAATGAACTGTTGGGCGATCACCATGGACAAGGGTGAGACGATCCAGTTCACCTTGGGAGACGATCAGACGCTGTAACGAGCGGGACCAGAGAAGAGTCATACTCGCATGACCGCAAAGAAGCCTGCTTTGACGGTACAGACGACGTCCTCGACGGACTTGGCACCATTAATCACGGCCATGGAGGCCAAGAAGGCTGTTAAGGTCCGGTCAACACGGATGCAAGGTAGCGCGCGAATCGAACGACACAAACTGACCAGTCGCCTGGATGGGCGCGATGAACAGGTTGCTCGCGAGCAACTGTCCCAATCTGTATTTGAGACCGACTTTGCCAGCAAAGGCTTTTTGTAAAAGGCCAACGAGAAAATGGCCGAGGGGCGCGGACACCAAGAAGCCGTACAGGGCCATTTTGAAAGCTTTAGCGTCAACGTGCGCGCGTGCGAGCACTTTGGAGAGTACTGAGGCATTCTTCGGGGTTGGGCTGGGTGGAAGACCAGCCGCATGTGATCCAATGACCTCCTGGAGGAAAGAGAATGTTGCTACGACGGTCACCATGAGTTGTACCCCGAGAAATAGCGGGAGATGTGAACCTGACGTTATCGCCTTGGTGCGAAGAGGGTTCGTGGAGAGCTGGACGAGATACTGAGCCAGCAAAGGGTGCTGTGATGTCTTTGGCGAGATTTGTGCACTCATCGTCAGTCGAGGATGAAGGCGCTGCTGTGACCGATTCAAGTTGGTCATTTCATCTCACCCTGTTTCGTAACGAGGCCAACTTCTCTATTATAGACTCGAAATTCTGGTATGATTAGCGTGGATCCCTGTACGAGGATATGATTTCTCTATGATTAAGAATCTACTAGTCTTCTATCACTGACGGCCCTTCGCCCAAGCTTTCACATAATCCGCGAAGGAAACCATGCAAATCGTCTGCCAGATACCAAGACCAATGCGAGGCGTTACTCCTCGGTAGAGACCTTTGATACCGTTTTCTTTGTAGATGAATTTCAGCGTGTTCAAGATAGTGAGTTTTTCGGGACGATTAGCGGTCCCCTTTGCCATGGATTGCATCTTGTGTCGTGTCAGTTTCAAAGACGATCATTGCAGAGAGAACATACTTCAACACGAACGACTTCGATGGGCTGATTCCATGTCGCCAAAGCACCACCGATCGAAGAAGCAAGTATCTTGTCGACTGCACCCAGCTTGTCCTGTTCACCTTTGCCACGCACATTCCGGATCAACGTCTCAGCCAGCCGCGCAAAACCCATACTGAACATCATCAACTGATGAAGAAAGAGAGCATCCAAAAAGACAACACACCGTGAACCCCAGTTCGTGCATTGACGCAGAGCAACTGCATTGACACCCTTATTAATACCGCGTATACCCTCCTTTCGGTATATGTCCATAAAGACTTGGAAGGTTGACCGCTGTACACCACTTGCGGCTTCCTTGTGTCGAGTGATCTCAACGGTTTTCATGCAGGTCGTGAAGCCTATCAGGGAAGAGTATGAGTAAACAGTTGAGTACCAGGGACGTTATAATGGTCCCACAAGACGACAAGGTTTATAAGAGCATAGCGGCGGGCGCTAGCCTTGATATGTGTATCATTGCAGCTCATCGGCAACGAAGGAGTGCTTACTCACCCATAGTAGCGTAAGCCTGAGCAATACCACCCCCCATACCACCCAAGAGACCAGCCGCAGCGGGGCTGATGCCCACACCCACGGCACCAGACTCGATTTCGGACGCAGTGAACAGCAAAACACCGCCTTTCGTGGAGGCCTCTATCCAAGCCTACAGGATGGCCGAGGTAAGGAACGGGAAAAGCGGGTAGTACTCGCACGCATACCCATGGAATGAGGCCCTGGAAAAAGCCGCTGACACCACCACGAGCCCAGACGGCCTTCGTAGCTTGTAGCATTGTCTGCGACCGGTTCGCAGCCATCTGGGTTTTCAGGACCTCAAGAGGTTGTCCGAGGGTCGTCACCTAGGTGAAAGGTCATACATATATACGGGCACCGAGCGCGTAGTGCAGACTTACCTCCTGGAATAGTAGGGGGAGAGTGAGAAGGTGAAACGGAGAGCGGCAAAAAAAAAACTACTCACGAACTACAAGTTGCGACGACGCAATGGAGTTGACAGTGTCAGCATGGTTTCGTTACTAAGACGGAGCACAATACCATGTTCATGATGGCACCTCGCAGACGAGTAAGGATTGGCGCGTCAATGGACGAAGACCGACATACCGACAGCAATGTTTGACCAGTTTACGCCCTTCTGGCCAGGTTCTTTCTGAATTGCCATCGTGTCCGTGTCGTCAGTGGAAATGAGAAGAAAGATGGTGGAGGAGACAAGGTCGGAACAAGGACTGGTTTTGACCATTGCCGTGATCCAAAATAGGCCGACACTGGCCATTTCCTTTTTAGGACATGTCGGGGGAAACGCCAGACGCCGACATCACCAACACCAACGTTGTGTTCATTATGCGTCCAAGTACATACAAACCAACTGATTAAGGTCTCCATACGCGCATGACTAAGGATAGGTATGTAATGACAAGTTAGAGTATAAAAAACCGTCCCTTGACCATCAGAGAATTGGAGGGGGGTAGAGCTCCGCGACCTTGATATCAACGGCCATGGTTGGAAAGCGCCACGAGAAAGAGGGATGGAAATTGGATGGGAACCGCACCGAATCCACGAGGCTGGAAATAATGAAGGAAGCGTAGGGGCATTCGATCATGGGGCTGCCGATTTCATGGCCTCTAGATCTGCCTTCAATCTGCAAGAAAACGTGCGAGACGCAATTAATAAATTAGTTTCAACGAGGACCGTCCAAGCAAATCGAAAGGTGAATGACACAAGATAATGTACAGTAGAGACCGCAACGGCGAAAAAAAATGTAGTTAGATGAAATCAAAGATCACGGCCAGTGCAATCACTACTCCAAATAAACTCTGCAGTCCAAAGACCTTGACATACCGAGTGATCGAATCTTGACTTTCCTCTTGTTCTTGTTCGAGGTACTGGATCTCCATTGATTTCCGGGTAACGTCTTGCTGAACTTCGTCCAACCGCGCCTGAAGTGTCTCAACCTCCATTCTAAACCCCCTAACAATACGGTCATGCTCAACCTGCAGGTCATGCATTTTCAAATTGTGCGCCTCGTGAACCTTCTGCAGTTCGTCCCGTGTCACGGTCGTGGCAGACGCGTGGACGGCACCATTGCTCCTTGGGGCCGCGGCAGGCTCGACAGCGGCCAGCTGGGCCCTCAGTGTCGCGATCTCGCCCTCCAAATCGGAAAGCGATAGTGCTAGCTCGGATTTCTGGGCTGCCAGGGTGCTGAGTTCCCCGTCATGGATCGAACGGAGTTTCATCACTTCCTCCACACGAATGCGTGCCGCCTCCTCGAGCTCCCTGGAGTGACTCATTGACATCTCTGAGAGAGATTCCTTCGTAGCACCCAAGACGTCGTTGAGCATAACGTTTTCATCGCGGAGGTTGGCAATTTCCTTGGTGAGACACTCGACTTCACCTGCCTGATCCGCGCTGACGGATGCAACCGCAAAGCTGGTGCGGGCGTCCTCGAGCTGTGCCCTCAGACTCTCACCCTCGGCACGTGAGGTTTCCAAGGAAGCCTTTGTCTTGGAGAGGTCATCCTGGGTGGCGCGAAGCTCAAGTGATTGGCTTTGAAGTTTCTTTTCAATGTCGTTGACCTGAGATTCGAGGATGGCTTCATGTTCCGTCTGGAGATCGTTCACGGTAGATTGGTGAGCGGCGCGGAGTTGCTCGATGGTTGCTTGGGATTCGGCACGGAGAGCCTGAAGGTCCTGACTGTGGGCTTCTCCCGCCTCGTTCTGTAGCTTGGGTTAGCCTATATAATCGGTAGATGTTGTGTGCTTGCCTTGGCTCGTTCAAACGCTTCTTGGAGAAGTTGCTCATGTTCGGCCTTCACGGCAACAACTTTGGTGCCATACTTTGCTTCTTGTGTCTGTTGAAGCGCGACGTTGAAGGCTTGCACTCATATTACAGGATCGTGCTCACCTCAAGCTCCGCAGTGAGCCGTTTGATTTCTTCCGACAGTTCGATGTGTTTTGACAAGTATGTTTGCTCGGCTTCTTCCATTTCCCGTTCGTATTCTTCTGCGGACACATGAGCCGCTGACCTCGTCTCCTCATGAGCGATATGGGCGGCATCGAGTTCGGTCCTTAAGGCCTCAGCTTCGGTAAGTGCCTTGGCGAGATCAGACTGAGCGAGTTGGATCTCGTCGGCATGACGCAAAGCAACATCTGCGGCATTCTCCGTATTTTCCGCGTCCTGGGCCTCGGCTTCGCGTAAAACTTGCTGCGTAGCCGCAATGGCTTCTGCAAGCTCGGCTTCCAGCTTTTGAAGGCGGTCGAGGGTCTTCTTGTGCTCATCCTCAGTGTCTTCTTGACTCTCCCTGAGCTCCAGGATTTCGACTTCCAGTTCGGAGATCTTGGCCACACTTTCTTCTCTTTCCGTTTTTAACTCGCTAATTTGAGCAGTAAGAGCGATAACCTCAGCCGCGCGCTGTTGTGATTCGCTGGACTTCGCCGCTGCATCCTGAAGGGCATTATTATGTGCAGCTCTTAAACTATTCACTTCTGCGGCAACGGTTTCAACGTCAGCCTTGGCCCTGAGGAAAGCTTCACGCTCCATCTGCGCAGCTGCCGCAGCCTCAGCCGCCGAATGATCACTCGAAGAACGAAGTGACTCGAAATTCTCCTGGGCAGCCGTGATATCTGTTTGCAATGTGCCAATTTGCGCCTCGAGGGCCTTGATGTTTTCGGCTTGGCCGACTACCAACTCGTCCGAATTTTTGAGCTGCGATACAAATATCAGATGGGAGGGTAATAGAATGGTAAAACTCTTACTTCTTCGCTGACGGAATTGAGCGCAGCTAGGTCACGAGTGTGTTCAGCTTGTACCTGCTGCAAGCGAATTTTGAGACTATTGGTGTCAGCGTCGGACGATCGCTTGCTGATTTGAAGTTGCTCGATAAATGACGTCTTGGTTCTGACATCAACTAGAGCTTGGCTGAGGGATGATTCCAGTTGCAAGACCTTGGCTTCAAGAGTAGTTACCACATCTGACTTGGCGGAGAGGTTCTCATTCGCCTCCCTTAGCTATGGAACATGTCAGAACACGGAGTCTATAGCACTTGAAACCACGACATGCCTTTTCTTGGAGGTCCTCAAGCATCTTTCCGTCGTCCCGAACCTCCCGTATGGAAGAGATTGACCCCACTGGCCGCATGGTGCGAGCTTGCGGGAGCGGTGCAATAGCGGGAGGCAAGCTCTGTCTTGAGCTAGAAGGTGTCCTCTTCACGGCCTCTGATACAGTGGCACGAGAGCGGGGAGGCGGGGGGCCGGTGGCAGGGACGGGGGTACCGCCAGTCGCATTAGACTTCAAAGATGCAACTGAACCGGCCGGAGAAACAACGGAAGGACGAGAATTCACTTCGGAGGGATGAGGTTTAGAGGACGCAGAAGATGCCAGGGATGCCAACAAGGTTGAAGTGCGTGATTTGGGGGGTGGAGGGGCTCCAGTCGCGGAAGGTGCTCTCGGCGGGAGCATAGATGACCTCCTGCTGGGTGGAACGGGGCCAGAAGTTGACCCTCTGGATGACGCCATGGTTGTAGTCTTGGTTGGATTCGCAGAGGATGTGGTAGTTGGTTTCTTTGCGGAGGACGGTGTAGCGGTAGCGGTTTTGGAGAGAGGGGAAGAGGGAGACGCAATAGCGGTTTTGCCCGGAGGGGCTGCTTTGGCATTGCCAGCACCCAACGTGGCAGAATTCAAAGCCTGTCCAGCAC
The DNA here is from genome assembly GCA_038088915.1 of Sutorius aff. eximius. NCBI lineage: Eukaryota > Fungi > Basidiomycota > Agaricomycetes > Boletales > Boletaceae > Sutorius > Sutorius aff. eximius. The sequence continues at coordinate 6,634 of JBBPJV010000311.1, forward strand.
ATGGTTAATATGACGCAAGCGTGCGCATAAAGCGCACGCAACGCACCTTCTTGTGGGTTGGCGTGGATGAATTTATTTTGCCGGAAGCGGACTTGGCAAGCACTGGAGCCCTGTCCTTGCCCGCAGGGGCTGTGCGTTTGGAAAGGACATCAGCCTTCTTGGACGTGTCCGCAGGGGAGGCAGGAATGGGCCCGGTGAAGACATCCTCTTGGGTAGGTTCGTGGAGTCCGTCTGGTTCTTTTACGAGCCCGGGCTCAACCTCGGCATCGTCTTGTGGAGTTTGCTGTTCAACCAGGGTATTGAGATCTTGATCTACCACGTCAGAAGCCTCGTGTTCCCCGCGAGGGTCCTGAGACTCTTGGACCATTTCAAGGGAGACAGGCTGGTCTGGAGTTGCAGAGAACACGTCGACGTCAGTCATGATCAGCGAAAACGATGGCGGGTTGGTACAAGAAAAGGAAAGAGGAAGAAAAAAAAAACACAAACTGAACTAGCCGCAACGTAACTCGACAAGACAGATTTGTATTCACACATATGTAAACACGCAAAAACTAGTTAGTTGACCTCCGCGTACAGGTTCAGTCCGTTCAGCGCAGGTTCGTTCAGCGAACGATGGTTATACGACAGCACAGAAACCTGTCTACAATGTTAGCCAAGCACTGCAGTTCGCGCAGCAAGACTCACTCCGCCAGGTTCGACATTAAAGTGCGTTCCTGCACCAGAGTCCTAGTCAGCGCTCGGATCCATCTCGATGTGGTCCACCATACCGAGTGCCAGTTCGAACATGATCCATCGCGAAATGAACACGCGACTAAAGTGACCATGAGCGACGATAAGGACGTCACGAGCGCCGCGGCCGTGCTCGAAATACTCGCGATGGTGCTCGCGAACCTGCGCGATCTCAATTGGACATCAGGGCAGATCTACAAATCCGCTTGACCTTTGTGATCATGCCATCTACCCGAGCACACATGTCTTTCACGCTCTCGCCCCCGGGGCAACTGGCAATCGGGTTACGAAATATTTTTGATGGGTCGGATCAAGAGACATACCCATCCTTCCAGATATTCCAGCCTGGTCGTTTGGCAAAAATATCTTCCTTGAAAAGCCCCTCGTAATCACCATAGTCCCATTCGCGCACCTCTTCGGTAACGATATGATCAGGCAGACTCGGCAAGTGTTCAAACAAGAGATGGAACGTCTTATGGGCACGGATGCGCGGTGAGACGAAGACAATATCAAGGTCCTTCGGGTCAAGCATCCCTGCAAATTGAATCAACAACCCGTCGATTGGTCGCCCGTTGGGAGATGTACTGACGGCCTGGCCCGACTAGGAGCGGTGCTTTCTCCTTGATCTGCTGTTCACCGCGAGGTGTGAGGGGAATGTCACTCCTCCCTGTCTGGTCGACGAGGCTCAGTGCAGGGGAGAGATGTTATACCCAGAAACTCGGCTTACATGCCGTCTATTCGATGGATGGGGGTGAGAGACCGAGAAACGAAACACAGGGGGGCTTACCCGTTCAGAGACCACTCAGTTTCGCCTGGAGCATTGTCAACGTCGTTCGTAAATGTATCTGTACGCAGACTGACCGTGTCGAATGAGAAAAATCCTCGGGGTAGGACGAGCCATGGTCAAGGTCGATACGAGGGGAGCATTTAGCGCTTCATGCTGGTTAAGGCAGCTTGACCTGTGCCAACTGCGATCATGTTCGACGAATGTAAGTCGTCCGACCCAACGTCGAGGACACGCGTTCACCATATCTGCCAGTCGTCGAGCACGCCGCACCATCCGTACATCCGCGTTCACCACTCCCCCATGTCCAGTATGATGGCTTCGAACCCGAGGACGACCAGGTAGCACCTGTCAGTGTCGCACTTTCTGACCCTTTTGCCAACTAATCCTGGTCCAGGTCGCGGTTTCTTTCCCCACTGATGCGCCCATCTTCGACCTCGGCAGGGTACAGTACACTCTTCCTGCTCCATTGGTCTCCCTCGCTGTCTCCTCCGATGTCCTTGCAATGGCCCTATCTTCCAACTTCATCATTCTCATCGAGCTCTCGCATGCAGAACAGGTTCTCCAGATCCCCATTCCCCGCAAGCCCACAGAAATGACGATACACAAGATATTTCTTGACCCCTCCGGTCGGCACTTGATCATCACGTCCAACCAGGGCGAGAACTGGTACCTGTACCGCGGATGGAAAAAACCAAAGCCATTGAAATCTTTCAACAAACTCGTCGTCGAGAGCATTGCGTGGAACAAAGCGGCTTTGTTGTCATCTTCGCACTCCTTGTCAACGAAGGAATTCCTGTTTGGAACACGTAACGGTGGCATTTTCGAGGCAGTCCTCGATGCAGGAGAAGATCTTTTCAAGTCGCAAGAACGCTATCTACAGTTGTTGTTCTCATTGCCCGAGAAGGCCCCCATCACCGGCATCAAATTCGAGCTTTTCCCTCCGGTCGATCAGAGAAGCGCATTGGTGATTGTAACTACACCTTCCCGCATCTACCAATTTGCTGGCGCTCCGGACCGGCGCTCGGACGATGGGGGTCGCCTCTTTTCCTCTTTGTTTGCTATCCACAGGGAAACAGCCCCAAGTGAGTCCCCGATTTATTTCGTATTGTGTTAGGCTGAGACGACGAAGGGATATCCGAGCTACCTGGAGATTTGCAACATTCGGAACTGCACTTCTTCACGCCGAATGCAGACCAGGCTCTTTCGTTGCCCAAGACTCTCGCTTGGATGACAGGTCAGTGCTACCTCCGACCAAACAATGTGTTGTGCATCAACGCCGTTTCGTCCAGCCTCCGGGATCTATCATGGGACTCTCAGCTTTGACCCTAATTCCGACGATCACATTGATTCGACGCAACTTCTCCCCTACCCCACACTGCCGTCCCCCGAGTATCCTACTTCTCAGTCTCATCCCGAAGTTCCCTCCTCGATTCTACTCACTGAATTTCACTTCATCTTGCTTTGTAGAGATCGTATCGTAGGAATATGCACTTTAAACGGCAAACAGACTTACGAAGATGTCATCCCGTTGGTGAGCAAGACACGTACAGCTGAGGCATCCATCTTACGGCATTACAGGGATCAAACGAGATAGTCAAGGGGCTTGTAGCAGATCCTGTTCGTAAGACATACTGGGCTTATACTGACCAGTCAATATTTGAATTGGTGGTCGGGAACGAGAGTCGCGATGTATGGCAAATATACCTCGCACAGCGAGATTTCGATACTGCATTGCGATATGCCAAGGTTAGTTTCGCCCCGTAAGATGGAGAACGACAGTGACAATCCCTCATCAGAGCGCTACTCAACGCGATAAGGTTCTTGCTGCCCAGGCTCATGCTTTCTTTGAAGAAAAGCGATACTTCCAGGCAGCTCAGTGCTATACACAATGTTCGGTCTCTTTTGAAGAGGTCACGCTCAAATTTCTGGACGTCGGGGAGCGGGACGCACTTCGGTTATATCTGATCAGCCACTTAGAGCGGACTCGCAAAACTGTAAGTCAGGACATGGTGAAGACCCCATACATTGCTTAGATTGCCAGGACCTGACGGCGCGAATGATGCTGGCGACCTGGCTTGTGGAATTCTATCTTAGTAAATGTGACGAACTGGATGATCTCTGTGCATCTGAGGCCATGGCGGGTGATGTCGAGAATGTGCATGCAGAGCGTACCATCCTGGAAGAGGATCTCTGCCACTTCTTCGAGACCTACAAGGTTGGTGATGTCGGCCTAGCCTTGGCTGATCAACTTTCTCAAATACATGTACAGGCGAACCTTGATCGTAACACGGTCTACGAACTCATACAATCCCACGGGCGAACGGACATGCTACTTTTCTACGCCATCGCAGTTGGAGATCACGAACGGGTCGTTCAACATTGGATTCTCGAGGAAGATTGGCTGAAAGCTATTGATACGCTCAATCGCCAGGTTCGTTCATCCATATACCCTGGCGTGCTGGCCCACAAATTAATTGTACTAGTCGGATCTAGAGCTCTATTATCGTTTTGGTCCCGTTCTTTCTAGACATGCGTCTAAAGCAATGGTTGACTCGTGGCTCAAGCGGTCAGCTTTGGATCCTCTGCGACTGATACCCTCTCTCTTGCAACTACAACACCTTCCCCGTGACCCACTGGTGCAAAACCAAGCGGTGCGATATCTTAATCATGTCGTCTTCAACCTACACAACACTTCTTCTACTGTCCATAATCTGCTGGTGGCATTTCATGTCTCTTTATCCTCTAGTCCCTCGGACGATGACGGTTCTCTGTTACGCTTTCTTATGACGGCGCCTTCCAACCCACTCACGGACAAACCGTATTATGACTTGGATTATGCTCTGCGGTTGTGCAAGAAAGCGGGTCGGACACAGCCCTGCGTGCATATCTACTCGAAGATGGGTCTGTATGAAAACAGTGTCGATCTCGCTCTACAGAAGGGCGACCTCGAACTAGCAAAGATTAATGCTGATATGCCAGAGGATGATCCCCAACTGAGAAAGAAGCTTTGGTTGAAGATTGCTCGATATGTCGTCCAGGACAAGAAAGATATCAAAGCGTGAGTTGGAGCGAATGTATTGGAGACACTCGTTGATTATTTTTGGAACCAGTGCAATGCAATTCTTAGAAGACACTGACTTGCTCAAAATCGAAGATATTCTACCTTTCTTCCCGGATTTTGTCGTCATTGATGACTTCAAAGAAGAAATTGCGCACGCCCTGGAGGGCTACTCGGCTCACATCGACGATCTGAAGAGGGAAATGGACGAAGCTACACGCACCACGGAGTCGATCAAGCAGGATATTGTCGAGTTGAAGAGTCGCTTCGTGACCATTGATGCCGGAGAGCGATGCTCCGTTTGTGCACAGCTCTTGCTGACTAGGCAATCCTACATATTCCCTTGTCAACACACATTTCATGCTGATTGTCTGATCGGACTTGTAAGTTTTTACAAATTCGTGCCACGCCAGTCAGTTGAACTCTGCATATTCAGGCGAAAGAGTACCTGCCCGCTCATGCTCTCAGGCGGATTCTTAAGTTGCAGACAGAGCTCATCAAGGATGTTCAGAGGACAAGTCCGGGGGACCAACAAGTTACGATGTCCTCTAGTAACGTGCGGCAACCATCGCGACAGCGTACATTACTTTCGACAAACTTTACTGGCCCACTCCAGAACGGCACCAAGGCAACGGGTTCACTCGGACGGAATATCCTATCTGCCGGAGATCGGCTACGAGACTTGATCTTGCCGGATGCACTCGCATCTGTCGTCTCCGCTCCCGGGTGGATACCTGGCATCGGTAGTGGCCAGAAGGGAACAAATAAAGATGCTGAAAAACAGGCAGAGAAATTGCGGGCAGAGTTGGACGATGTGTTGGCAAGTAGCTGTCCCTTGTGTGAAAGTGTTATCATGGGACTGGACAAGCCGTTTGTCAGCGATGGAGAGGTGGATATGACATGGGCGTTATAACATTGTCTCATTTTTTTGTATTTGACAAGTGTTACGTCTATCGTTATGACAGTTGCATGCCACGACATTGCGACCGAACATCTGAGAGTCAATCGTTGATTTTCTTGGTACGCCCTGCTCTGTGTCGCAGTCGGGCAGCCTTCCTGGCACCCATCTAAACGAACGTCAGAAGGTATTGATGCGAAGAGGAGACGCGCCATGTACAATCGTATTTTCCTGCTCCAGCCTGCGGCGTTCTTCGCCTGCCCTCTGGCGTTGAAGGGTTATCTCCCTTCTCCTGGACTCCGAGTCGGTGATGTATACAGCACTCCATGAGGGGAACCCACCGTTGTTTTTCAATCTGCTTCTCCTGTTTGAGCTCTGCCTCGAGCTCTTTGACAGCATGCTCGCTCTTGGTTTTTTCCATCCGCACGTGCCATCTCATCTTGCGTCCTGCGGACGACTGAGAGCGACTGCCAATATGTCAAGACACAACTTAGCACGAAGGGCGATATCCCGTACACGGTGGCAGATTTTGAGAGCTTCCACGACTTTCCGGACACGCGACCGTTAGCAGACGCGGCTAGGTCCTGATTCATCATGATGTTCGGATCGCAATTTGATGGCATGAGAAAAAGATCTCGAGGTCGTGATGTTTTTATGTAACTTGGCTCGGTGCTTATTTGTCTGCAAATCTCAGTTCTTCCCGTTCGCGTCCTTGGCGGTGTCCCGGACGCTCGTTGGCACGTCTTGCGCGACGATGGCGACGTCTGGCCCTCACAGCAACACCCTCGCCTCCATCTCTGACCGTCGCCATTACCCAGCTCATCACCATCCCCGTCATCCTGCACCTTTCCCGTCCCTCACCGAGTTTCCTGATTCACCCTCGGTCTACAGTCATGTATACCATTCCCCCGACACCGACATGCTGTCCGACACTGCGTCCTTCTCTGACACCCTCGATTCCGCAGAGTTCGATGACGAAACAGCTTCTACCATACGCTCTCTCTCTGCTGAAGACGTTCAGGATGACTCCGACGTTGGTGACTCCGCCGACGACGTCTCGCACCGAATAAGCTTGCCCGGTCCCAAGATCAGGTTTCATTCCCGTGCCCCTTGGGAAATCGACGATGCCATCCCACACGGCGAGGAATCAGACAACAGCTCTCCGTCTGCCGCGGTCAGGATTGGGAACAGGTTCAAAGGAAAGAGCTCCAAAACCGATAGTCTCATCCGGACTTTTACCCGGGGCTCTTCTATCACTAGCAGACCCAGTGTCGATTCACAGGTTTCAGTAACCTCCTCCTTTGAGATCACAGCAGGAAATTACTCTAGTTCCCGCGGCGCCTTGTAGTGAGTCCATAGAAATTTCTACCATTATATTTCGGTTTTGCTGACGTCCAACCCAGCGATCTCGCGAGGCAAATGTCGACATCATCCCTGTCGTCTACTACTTCCTCGCCTATGCACCGCGAGAGTTTTGCAAGCACGACCAACTATTCAAAACCTTCTCACTACTTTACTCAGACTCGCGCCGTCAGTTTGGATGAGGTGGTTCCCTCGTCTATGACCCCCGAAGGTACCGCCGTGCTCCCCTCATCTGGTTCCTCCCGCGTTAGCAACGAGTACCATACGAAATCATCCCTGGCCACTTCGGTTCGACGACCCTCTCGAGACAAGTTTATACATCCTTACGCTAATCCCGATCTGGTTACTTCGTACACCCCCTCTCTTGAGACGACATCCTCTCAGCACTCGATCTCGAGGGATATGAGTGGAAGTGATTCCAATAGTACTCTTACCGACTCGGCGAGTACCAGGTCCGCAGCGTTTTCGGTTTCTTCCAACGAGACATCCTCTTCATCATTAACTTCCCGTGATCCTCCACACGGAAATCCTCGTGTCAACGGCAAAGAAATTTCTTCTCCGGTTTCAGTCCTTCACCAGGGTGATATGAGCTACATTGATCGCCACAGCAAATTCTTGTCTCTTCACCCTCCCCCTCCCTGTTTTGATGGCCGTCTGCGGAGTAACCTTCGAACACCCGCTGTCGCCCTTATTTCTCTCCAAGACGCGCAAGCGATGGACAAGATCCGTAGTGATACAGTCCACACTTCAATTGCTCGATCAAAACCACCCCTTTCCGATCCAGATGCGCCTGAGACAACGGGAGACCAGGCCGGGGAGACGCATACTGCTGGCATACTGGCTCGTACTCGTGCTCGATCCACTAGTATTGGGGCTCGGCACAAGGTCGCTCCGCTCCCTCCATCTCAGCCTCAAGTTTCCGGAACGGGAGATGAGTCAATCGTTGCAATTCCAACGAGTACTACTCCCAGGACGCTCAAACATAAAAAAAGTGGATTCATGCGGCTCTTCAGTGGCCGTAATTTAGAGGGAGATAGAGAACGATGCACACCCCCACCCATCCCTCCCCTCGCTGACGTGTATGCCGAGCAAAACTTGCAAACACATGGAACTGAGAAGATCCCCAACATCATGTCTACAAAGACCCCAAAGCTCTCGCCGACGTTGAGCCCACCGAATAACGCTATGTTAGTTTCGGCATACAGTGCTCCATCTGGCGGCGATGGCCCTGATGGGACGGGGCTTTCTTTACGCAGACGGCAACCCCCTCCGCTTTCCATCGTTACCAGAACCCCAAATCACACCATTCCTACCTCACTCGTGGGGCAACGTTCATTAACAGGCTTGAATTTCTCGCCACCGCCACCTCAGTCACTTACTGTTCCACAGAGTGCCCCGCCAGGCAACACCGATTTCCCAGGCCTCAAGCTTCGACCTGTGTCGACCTCCTTCAGTTCCCACTTTGCCGGTTTTGTAGCGGGTGCCGTGGAAGAAGCACAACATGATGCGCACACACTGAGTTCCTCCTCGAGTTCGGGAACTACGCTGTTTCCCTTCACGCCCGTTTCCATGCGCCGCAGTGATGATGCATCTGTGACCGCTGTGAAGACGCCGGGGGAAGAGCACTTGGCCATTAAAGAACTGCAAAATCAACTCGCGGCCGCTAAGAAGGCTTGGCAACAACAAATTTGGGAATTGCACGGACAGATCAGAGACCTGACATCTGAACTGGAGGACCTTCGGGCAGCGGACAACCTGGTATACTGCGAGGTCTGTGGCCGAGGAGAACCACAAAGGCATCACGTTTTACCTTCAGACGAGCAACAGTCGAAGAAGGTTAGCATTGTCAATCGGCCCAGGGCTCGAACTGGCGACGCAGCACGTTTTGCTAGTGGCAACTGAAACATTCATACTTTCAATCCAATCCTTTGACTTTTGAATTGCGGATAGATGCATCGAATGTCATTTCTTGGTTATCATATGGCGATGGACATATTGTGCATGCCACAGCACAACTTCCTACAGGCCTTGGCATATACTCGCTAGCTTCATGAGCTTCTTTGTCATTCACCAGTTTATCCTGTTCGTAATTCTACTCCTGCCCGTTCGTTTGAAGATATTACTCGTTCCCCTCGTTTTGTTTGTCTGGTTTTCGCTCTAGTGTGCATATATATATTTAAATGCATATACTCTCAACTACCTTACATGGTTAGTATGCTGACGAGCACATGTAATGATTGGAACTAGGGATCAAGTATTGTCGTCTGCTCCAAGGAGCCAGCCAATCCCTTTTTGTAGGACACGACTGGCCTGTGTGGAAACCTCCTCACCATCAAACCCGCCTCTCGTTTCATCTCTGCTCCTTGACCGTGCGTCTTCCCCAAAGCTATGAGAACGCCCACGACCAGTGACGGCAAATGTAAAATTGGACGCCATGCGATTGAACGCTCTCCCGGCCAGTGCAGCGGCATCCTCTGCGTTGATAAGGGGTGTTGTAGGCATGTGTAATTCGCCAAGTCTATCTCGAAGAGCCGATGTATGTTTCTCTGATGAAGCCACAGAGCGCTTGGGTGGTGTAACTGTGGTAGAAGCCAGATGTTCGCGGCGAGTTTCGATCATCTCCTTTTCTAATCGTCGCCAAAATGTAAGAACGTCATGGAGCTTGTCAGGGGGACAGAGTTGCAGTGCACGGCCCAAAAGTGAGAGTTTCGCCTCAACACTCCCAAATTCGGGATGTCGCCCAAGCTGGAAACAAGCAACCCAGCAGACGTCGCTCGCCTCCCGGACGGTCACGTCTTCGTTGTCACTTGGTGCCTCCGCACTTAGCCTTGAGACCTTTTCGATCATTCGGTTGCTGGTTTCGTGGGCGCGTGAAAAGTCCTCAGCCTGTAGCGCAGCATCTGACAGCATGGCAAGTGTCCGCACTTCTGCGACCACGTCATCTTTAAAGCCGAGCTTGTATAGCAGATCCAGAATAACCTCCGTGTGTTTGTATGCGTCTGCTGTGCTTGAGAGGACACGTGAAATGAGAGAAAGACGATCCTTGGTTAGGCGGATTTCGATTGGGGAGAGCGGAACACCAGGTCGTGATAATATGTTAAACGAAGAAAGCCGGGAAGTGGCTTCGATGAAGTCGCGCTCTTTGCTTAGACGTTCCGAAGGAGGGGGGACAGCAAGGCTGAGGGAAGGGTAAACTGCCTAGCAGCGAGAGGAACTTCAATCCTTACCAGTCATAGGCAAGTTTCATGTCACCAGTCTTGTAATTTCCCGAGCTCGCATTGTCATAAAATTCACGTGAGACAGAGAGACAAATATCCTCCATAGCGAGGAGAGGTAGAGACAACTTTCCGTCCCTTTGTTGAAGAAGCTCTTTTGCAACATCAAAAGCTACCGAACCGATGAGGACATATAGCAGGGAAATAAAGGTTACTCACAACCCGAACTCAACAAGCCAGCGGAGAAAATAGAACAAACTTCCTCTCTCGAAAGAAGTCCGAACGCGCTCTTGATGCCAGACTCGCTGCTTCCACAAAGTTTGAGCATGTCTTCCAACAGCCATTCCCACTCATGGCTTCCTTCAGGCCCACTCGAACTTCCTGTTCGCCTGGCCATTCTATTCGCCCGTGCACGCTGCTCGACTGCATCGTGTGCACTCTGCAAAAACCATCGTAAAGGTGCCTCTACGTTCCACCGCGATAGTATTTCTCCGGACTCCAAGTGTACGTCGAGTATGTCTAGCGCGCGCGAGAGAGAAACGAGTGGGAGCGGTTTGAAGAAAAGCATCAAGTCAGAGGGGGCACACTGCAGCCGCGTCGTGGACGGTGCTACAAAGGATCCGAGAGACCCAATCGTCGCGTCTGCTTCATCTGCCTCATCCTCTGTCCCTGGCGTGACTTCCCAAGCTGGAAGACATTCAAATATGGAACTCATTATCGACCACTCAGTACGACTATCACTCCCATATAGACATGCAAGAGCTAGTCTTGCAACGTCTTCGTCATTGCGGATGATGCGGTGTGCAACAGAAAGTGTGGGTTTGGACGCTTCGAAGATTGCGGCAACGATTGGCAATGGGGCCGAAAGAATATAGTCATAAAGGAGGCGAGTAGGTATATCTGGGTCTGGATTACCAGCACGCTCTGCCCGCGTCTCCAGGACGAATAAGTAGGGCATCACGAGGCGGGTGATATCCTTTGCGACAGTCTCCGGTGTTGAATGGGAAAGGTAGGCGCCAACAGCCTCTGCTGGCTGCATAGTCCTCCAGCGGGCAAGCGTCCAATCTTGGCTGTCCTGGGGTTCGCGAGGCTGAGGCGAGTCATAGACTAGTCGGGAAAGAAGGCTGAGCTCTTCGCACAGCTCGTCAAGGTCAGGTACAGCATGAGAAGCCCCGTGCTGAACAGTTGCAAGAGCTATATCAAGAATACCAGAGGATGTGAGGATGACATCTACACGGCGCTTGTACCAGGCCGTAAGATCACTTTGTCCAAAGGGCTTTGTGTATATTGCAGCATCACTTTCTGACTGGTGCGGGTCAAGTTCCAAATAAGAGACGGCTTGTGAAGCCTTGAGCGCGGCATTGACCTCGGGGGTCTCGACCCAGTCCTGCTCCGTCCTCCAGCTATTGAAGGATGGTATTTGCTCTGCACCTTGGTTGACGTCATAAGCGGGAAGTATTTCGCGGTACTCGGATGGGTGTGTATGACTAGGTATGCTGTCAAGTATGACGAAACGGGAGGGCCAGAGGGTGGCAGAGTGGTAAAGCATGAGTATCCGGAGTGCGGTAAATTGTTGTTGCGAGGTGAGAAAGCAGGCCACCTGTAGCAAGTCTTCGGCTAAAAATTTGGAGAGTGGAATGGGTGGGTCGGCCGTCCTTTGTCGTGGTGTTGGAGGGAATACCTCGCCATCTTCAGCCCACGGGTCATCCTCCCATTCTTCGTCAGTATCACCAGAGTCACCTTCTTCTGTCGAAAGGTCTTTATATATTTGTACGAAGGACGAAAGTCTGTCGCAACGATGGAGAAGAACGGCGCGCATCCGGCAGAGTTGGGCATCGTCTGGAGCATCGTCGAAGTACATAGTGAGTACTTGATTGTTTCCGTCAAGGGTGTCTGCATCTTGGGCAGGGATATGAGGTGTAGCTTGGGCTCTATGGATGGCCGAGTCAGTGCGAGTGATCCCCAGCTGGAGAAGCGACCGTTGTGCGTCGACATTGTCCACGAGCCTATCGACACAGGCTGCTACAACCCAGAGGTCATCATCTACCGCCGACAGGACATCCCGAATATTTTCAGGAGTAACATCTTGATCTTGAATGTTTTGCCAGCGTACATGGGGCTGCGTTTCGTCCATGGAAGTAGTAGTAGTACTCGAGCAAGCCCTGGCCACCACGTGTACGCCAGGACACGTTCCAAAAAGATCATTAGGTCGAGCAACATTAAGTTAGATTACTTTTCGTCGACATAGCGACTGCATGATAAACTACCCCTTGGCGTAGTGCGTGAAACGCTCGAGTTGTTAGATCTACACGTTTGAGTCCATATGTAAACTCCTATTACCCGAACAAGCGAACACCTGAAGACCAATGCGGATTATACTCGAAATCTAAAAGAGCGTCTCCTGAGAAACGAGTCAGCACTTGAGCACGAGAGGTAAGTATGAAGGACCTCGTCTCGAAGATATTCCCCAACATCCCTAGCGGCGGAGGGTATGAGCAATGACAACAGCAACTGAGCAGGCGGGGACGTACGCTTGATGGAACACGACGATGGCTGTAGGGTCTAGTTTACGTGTGTCAATCGTCGACCGAGCAGTTGCGCCAAATCCCTGAATACAGAGCCGATCTGTGTGGACGCACACAAAGAGGGATAGAGAAGCGTACTAGCGGGACATCGTTCATACTGAATACGACCACGCCTTGATGCTCGGGGGTATCCTCAGTGATTCGACCAAGGTGTGCCTTGAGCACATGATTCCCATACAAGAAGGGCATTTCGCCATTGGGCTTGATCCAGACCTTGGGAAGTCGTTGAATGTGGGTGCGATACGAATGGCAAAACAACGTACCTTGTATTTGGCGTACCGAGCGATGTGATCGAGGGCGGTGACATGTAGCTTGAACTTTCCGGATTTACTGAATTTTCCAAAGCAGGTGCCGAGGCTGACGAGATTCGGTCGTGCGACGGAGATGCTTAGACGCATGGAGGATTCGGAGACATAGTAGACCTTGTCCTTGTGCAGCCTGAAGCAATAGGGCTCGTCCTTGCGGTCGATGAGGTGGATGAGATTTTTTCCCTGCAAGATGTGAGCCGTGTTAGCTGGGATGGGCTGGAATGGACACACGATGTAGTTTGCGAGCTTCGTGAACACGGCTTTGCTTTCGTCTTGCGTGAGTGGACGCATCGATGTCGGTGGGATGGTGGTCGAGAGCGCTGCCAGCTCGTCACCGCCACCCACGCCAGTTACCTTCCGCCCATCCCCAGCAGTCATGTCCACCTCCTCGTTCTCCCTCGCCCCCTCGTTCTCATCCTTCCCCGAGATTGATCCTGGCCCCAGTAACAGGTCTCATTCTCCCGCACGAAACGACTCCCCGCACAATCATCATCGCCCCATCGACCACGGCAGGAGAAAGCCCGAAAAACGAAGCCACAGGGAAAAGGACAGGCTACCCTCAAAACGAGATAAGCATTTCTCCCCGTCCGACAACTGGCGCAGTAGCGAGTCACGCGCTGTTGGCACTTTATTGGACGACGAGCGGTTCAAGGCAAGCGAGGACAGACTCCGTCTCGACCAGCAGGGTCAGGAACGTGACCCATGGGTTCCGCGTCTCCTCTTTTACTCGGATCGCAAGGGCGACCCCCTCAATTTGACCTATGGCTGCCTGCACGCCGGTGATGTGCCAAAGTATCGCCCCATAGCCCGTGAGTAGTCCAACGTTCTGCACTCGAACAGCTAATGATGCACAAGACGGCAAGCATATCCTTGGTCTTGACAAAGCGTGGACTGTCTCTCACAGACCTGGAGAAGGCATTCAAGTCACTCTTGGTCAGCGCAAGGTATGGCGCTTCGTTTCGGCCTCAGACCCTTTGCTTAGCATTCTCCGCAGCAACCCTCTCTCACTCACGCCAGTGCAAGCGCCCTTCTCGCCGCACCTCCCCGGCGCCTCGTTGCTTCCGCTGACCACTACAAATACAAAGAAGTGGACGGATTCTTACGTCTCACGTCACGCGCTGGTCAAAATACTGGCCAAGTCTTGCGGCCAACTTCTAGAGGCGAGGCGAGTTCCAATTCAGAGATCTCGGGATCTGAGGCAGAAGGAGAAAGTTCGGATGACGACCAGGCGCCCACTCTGACATCTCATCAGCTAGCTATCAAAGCCCTCGAGGAAAAGCTCGTCGCTGACTCGTCCTCCGTGCAAACATGGCTGTCTTTAATCGCACAGTCCCTCTCGGTCGTGCCGTTGACTTCCAATAATGCCAACAAAGCTCGATCCGAGATCTCTCTCTCCATCCTTTCTCGTGCCAGAACAGCTCACCCTTCCAATCTTCACTCGCCGACCCTCTTGCTGAAATACCTTCATGCGGGCGAAGAGTTGTGGCATCCTGCTAAACTCAAGTCTGAATGGGAGGATGCCTTCAGGTTGGGGGGCATTGATATCTGGATGGATTGGCTCGAGTGGCGCATTCGTACTCCTGTTGGAGACATCGACCAAGTCGTGTGGGATGCAACACGTGCATTGAAGGCTTTAGGTAGCTCTGAGGATAATGAGCTTGATAGACTGCGTATTGTGTGGCGAGTCGCCGTTGCGTTGCAGGAGGCAGGTGCGAATTTTCTGAGCCGGGATTGCTATCTGGTTCTAATTCCTGCCATCGTCCAGGCTATTATGAACGTGCCACGGCGCTTTTCCAAGCGCAAGCGGAACTGTAGGTCTCAACGTACTCTTCAGAAAGGACTTATTATTTACAGAATAAGCAGTACATTCGAGGTACCGCAATCGTTATATGGACTGCCTGTTGACACGCAACTAGACTCATTGGAAGAGTTTTGGGAATCTGAAGTACCGCGCGTCGGAGAGCCCAATGCCAAAGGCTGGTCCGCATGGGTCTCCGGTGGAAAGCCAAAAGCTATTCCTTCAAGTCCACAGACACCGATGGAAAGCGATCCTACGTCAACCGATCCATTTATCAAATGGTATAACGATGAGACACGCGCGGACGTTGTCTCACGCATCCCAGCACGTTACGAACGGGGTGCTTCTGACCCGTATGCAACTGTATTGTTGTCGGACGTCAAAGCTCTTTTGCTTCCATTGACCACCCAAGGGGCTAAAGATGCGTTCCGGCTCATTTGGCTCTCCATCATGGGGCTTTATGTCCCTGGCTCCGCCTACACTCTCGCAAATGAAACGTGGGATGATCGGTGGTCATATACACATCTGGCATCTGTATCTCGCCTTTCTTCGATATTCCCGCAACCAGGCAGAACACGTCAACTACTTGCTGACTCTCACGCTGGAGTGGCGATTGGGAGAGAACGGGAGTACGGATCAGCGTTTGGGCCTGTCAAGGACTGGGGTTTCGAAGTGCTTGGCCCGCTCGATTGGATAGGGAAAGACTACTGGAGGATGTGGACGGCAAAAGATACGCATGGCGTGCCGGAAGAGTTTGTGAGGGCTATCTTCAGTCAGCTTCGGTGTGGAGCAGAAGACCACGGGTGGGATGTGTATGCACTGGCGTTTGAGGCGTCGATGAATGTGAAGAGGTAGGGACTGGGCGATTGAAATTTCCTGACTAGTAGGGAGGCTGACTGACACCCATAGTGCTTTGAAGCTCTCGCGGACGCTCTTGTCAATGGCTCCCGAGTCGCTTCCGCACTGGGCTGCTCATGCCCGACTTGAACGACTGCGTGGGCGAAATGAAGATGCGCGGAAGGTTTATCAAACTGTTCTTATTTCGACGCGGCATTCACCTACCCAAGCATTTGTTGGGCAAATGTGGTGGGATTGGGCAGAACTAGAATGGTTGAACCACGACCAGGATGTTGCGCTTCGTGTGGTCATGCGCTCGGGGAACGTTGATGGCACAGGGGGCATAATGATTCTTCGAGCGAAGCGCAATCTGGAAGACATTATGAATGCCGCACACGAGCTTTGGAAGGACCGGGAAGCATGGATAAAATTACGGGCGCTGATAGATTTACTGACAGGTTCGTCGCTGCCTGCCATGCTGGCCATCTTTGACTCGCGACCTGTGGGAGGCGGGGAAGCTTCACAGGAGAGCTTGATGGTGGCATCGCTGGTGATGCTGTATAGCCACGCAATTATCCTGCGGGCCCCTACAGCACCGACGATACTGCGGGATCGGTTGCAGACCGCTATTGGGATGTATCCCAGCAACACGATTGTGCTCGGGATGTTCCTGGAAGCGGAGAGGGGGTACGGAGTGTGGGGACGTGTGAGAAGTCAACTGGGCGAAGGAGTGGCGGACGGAGGTGGGAGAGAGAAGGGAGTTTCGAGGAGGGCAGCAGAGGTGTGGGTGGCGGGGTGGGAAAGGGGACGTTGGGAGATAGAAATGGAGCGGACACGGAATGGATTGATGGCGGCAGTGGGGAGCGAGAGGTGAGTGTGACGTGGACGGGGACAACCATTGGCTGCTGATGGGGGCAAGGACGAGGCACAGCGCGATCATTTGGCGAATGCTCGTCGAATTCGAGATCCGGACGGGCCAGATGCAGCGGGCGAAGAGCCTGCTTTACAGGGCGGTTGGGGAGTGCCCTCTCGCCAAAGGTGTGGACAATGGCCTGGTGTTCAAGACAGGGGCTAATACAGGATGACAGGACTCTATCTACTGGCATTTGGGCCGCTACGGGACGTATTCACGGTGCGTGAGCTAGCTGGGTTCGTGGATATTATGGCGGAGAGGGGGCTGCGTGTACGACGTGGACTGGAGGAGTACGGCTGGGACGGTGTGGGGGAATCTGAGAGTGGGAACGAGGAGGGGCAGTGAGGGTTTGTTTGTACACCATGTTTGTACGCAACAACATTTTCAGATATTGTTTACAAACAAAACAAGGACAGTGCCATATCCACACCTTGTCCCGATATCCGTTCGTTCCCTACCCGCCACCCCCGCAGAGGGGCATTCTCTACCTGTATCTCACCTGTAATGACAACCATTCCCGCACCAGCAGCACCACGCGAGGAATGGCCGGACGCCGACTTTGATTTGCCCGACGGTGACCACATTCGTCCCCTTGACATCGAGTCCGACAAGGACGACGACGACGACGACCTCGACTGGGATGTCGAGCTCGACACCCGCACGACCTCCCCTCCAATCTCCAAAGTTCTCTTCTCTGGCCCAGCCGCCCGCAACGAGTTCGCCAAGTTCAATTCGGGCGCCATGATCACCATCCGTCCCCCACTCACTTGTCAGGAAGAGGAGGACGAAGACGACGACGAGGGTGTCTCCACCATCAAAGTCGCGGGACTCGCCTCCACCCTCAAAGCCGTTACTAAACCTCCCCCTCCCATCGACGAAGATTTCGAGTCCGCATTCGCACTCCCTTCCGATTTAACTCAGCTTTCGCTCGCTCCTCTACCCCTCAGTCATCGATCCTCCAAGAATTCCCTCGAATGGGGCGACCGCGACCAAACTTCCTCTTCCCAGTCTTCAGATGCCTACTCCACTCTCGGATTCGCAGATGGTTTATCTTCTCACTCTGCTTCTTCCCTCTCTCTCCTAGAAACGGAGGAGAGTGAATGCGACGAGGATGAAAGTGACCTCGATGGCCTTGTCATTCCCACTGGTCTATTTGAGTCCGGCCACGGTAGCAAGCATCTTAAAAAGATCCTCGAGTCCAAGAAAAAGGGCCCAATCCCGGATCAGCGAGCAAAGGTCGCGAGCCCTGATCCCGAGGATGACTTTGAGACGGGCCTTGTCATCCAAGACGATGACGACTTCAGCCCCAGTCGGCTCATCAACCTAAAGCAGACTCACCGGTTTGCTACACGCAGTAAAAGTGCGCCTGCCCGAGCCCTCATTCCTGCTCGGCCGCCCTCCCGCCTGAGGGCGGACCGTGCTAAATCCCCCGTCAATCCACCCATATCTTCCGCTCGTCAGCTCCAACGTATCAAGCTTTCATCCTCACCCCCTCCCCGACCTCCCCCACGTGCTCAGACATATAAGGAAGCTCTTTCAGCCGCCCCTCCTACACCCACGAACACCTTTTTGTCCCCTAAACCTGGCAGTCTCCGGGGACAAAAGTCTCATTCGGGACTTAAGCCGCCTACTCCCCCATCGACTCAACGCAAAGGACTCACTCGTAAGGCGTCGCTGTCTTCGTTGATGGAAGCAAGTAGTTCCCAGGTGTTAGGCTCTGGGACAACTCCGACAGCGGGACCATCCACCAAGCTAGCACGGTATGAAGCACCTACAGCCGCTTCGCGTGCTAAATCACACACGAGCTCAACAAGCCGGATCCATGCGCTCGAATTCATTGTGCCACCCACACGCCCATCAACCCCCTCGTCGAATCCTGCCGCGTTACGTCTGACCATGCCTACTTCTATGCGAATGAAATCCCGACCTGCCTTATCTTCTGTTTTTTCCGGATCTTCCCCCGCCAACGCTCTCGCTATGGTGCCACCCCAGCCTTCACACCGTGCCACTTCGCCCATCCCCCCTCGTCCTCCATCAACTGCCTCCTTACGTAGCCGCACATCCAATAATCAGACACCGCCAATACCATCATCATCGGCTCCTAAACTTCTTCGCCGTCCCAAACGCCAAAGGACGTATGGAGACGGCACTGAACTGGATGGCTTCGATGACCTCCCAACTGACCGGGATAAAGAGGTGAAATTCAGAGTGCAACCCAAGGCTACGAGCCGCGGTGGTGTTACAACGCATTCAAAGTCCTTGAGCAAGGACAAGGATAAAGGGACACTGCGCAAAAGAGGACGGATAGATGAACCAGGTCCAGCCTTCGGTTAGTGTATGCCCCTTGCATCCTGGTACTCGTCTCAAAACCCCGATAGACTCTCCAGCTGCCCTTGCGCCGTCCACAAATATACTACGACACACCGGACGCATTGAATTCCCCAAGGCTGCGGAATTGCCTGGAAAGAAGAAAAAGGATACATTGTCCCCTGTTCTCGGTCTCACGCGAAGGAAACCAACACTCATACGTCACCTCGGGGGAAATAGTGGACCAAAGGGTACTTCCTGATGACTGTCTCATCCGATGCAAACTCACACCCTGTCTTCTCCTAGTTGTAGGAGACATGAAATGGAATCCTTCCACCCTCCGCTGGGAAGGGAATGATCAGGTACTACGAGACTTTGATGCAGTCGTCGGGACGTCCACTCGACCCGCTCTGATAACCCATCTCACCGGGTCTTCCATTGGATCTCCCGTCGGCTCCTTTGCCTCTGGGGCTCGCAAAGTAGGCAACATGATCTTCGATCCAGCGCGGATGTGTTGGATTTCTATACTGCCCCCCGATGAAGAAGAACCGGATGTCTTTGCGGATCTCGCCGACGACGAGGAAGAGGACGGATGGGAAGCCAAAGCTGGTACTATCCGCGCCAGTCAGCAGCAAGGTTGCACCAGCAACGCACCATTGGAAATGAGTGGGCCCTGCGCGTCTACGATCGCGATTACCGCCCCTAGTCCTGCGCGAAGTCGCACTCGGACGACTTCTGATTCCGAGAGCGACCGGGGATCACGCGCGTCTATCGTATATGATGTCGCCGATGATTTCGTGGAAGTTTGCCGTGCCGCTGAGGAGCGCCACCGTTCTGAGATGCGAGGCTGGCGTTCGTCATTATCAAGACAAACCGATCCCTTTGGTGAGCCGGACCGATCCTATCTGTTCGACATTCGTGCACTCGCCACCCGGAAGTACTGAACCATGTGCATCGCCGGCCTTGGCCAGTATTGCCTTCATATCATGTTAATACCTTTGCACCTTGGACTCGGTGCCTCTGTTCACTGCACACATTCGATAGTGGAGTTCATCATGCCTCTCATTCTGTAAGCCAAATTATCCCTACCTACCTTTTTTTTCTTCTTGCATGGTTCTTATGATAATAGTTTATCGTCACTCATTCAAACCGTATTTACTTTTCTTTACTTTTCGACATGTATGGGACACACAGAATACATGTTCAACACTGGGATTACAATAATGATAATAATTGCTGCTCAAACGGATGTTATTGTGTTCGATGTTACCTCAGTCCCTTCGCGCAGGACACGGCCGCGTCGCTTGTGTCTCTTATGGCTCCTCTGTTGTCTTTACCGAACTGTCAGCGACCTATCCCCTCAAGCTTCTCTCCCCGAGACTTACTCAAGATACTGTCGCGATCGTCTATGTTCTGAGCTATGGAGGCGGTCTGGTCAATGGTGACCGTCTCAAGCTAAACGTCGATGTAAAGGATTGTTGCAAGCTCCTTCTACTGTCGCAGGTACGTCGTCGAGTCTCTTGGCGGCCACCATGCCCGTGTCGATACTCTCCGTCCATGAGGGATCAACCAAAGTATTCAAGACCCGTTCCGGTGACCGGCCATCGACACGCCTCGGGCGACCAGCCTTCGTGGCCCCGAATATCACCACCAGCGTAACAGAAGCTAC
Source organism: Sutorius aff. eximius (assembly GCA_038088915.1). NCBI lineage: Eukaryota > Fungi > Basidiomycota > Agaricomycetes > Boletales > Boletaceae > Sutorius > Sutorius aff. eximius. The sequence goes on from JBBPJV010000311.1 coordinate 27,100, forward strand.
CATCGCACCCGGCAGCGCACTCTTCATCCTTCCCGACCCAGTGACATGCTTCCGCTCAGCATCATACTCCCAAACCCAGAGAATCACCCTTTCTATCGATGCCTCCCTGGTTCTACTAGACTGGGTTACCTCTGGCCGCAAGTCGCTCGGGGAAGAGTGGGTATTCTCGAGGTATTACAGTCTCAATGAAGTCTTTCTCGATGGGCATTGCATAGCACGGGACATCACGCTCCTGGAGGAACCACCTCAAGTCAATGTACCTGAGATCACCCACGACCAAAGGCCATCCCGATCGCTCGGCGAGAGGCTCAAACCTTACTCATGCTACGCTACCCTGATCCTCTTCGGCCCTCTGGTGCAAGATGTGATCGCACATCTCGATAAGTTATATCGATCAACGACGGTGTTTAAAATGGCTTCGCCAATGCGCATGATATGGGCCATGAGCCCTATAAGGGAAGGGAAGGGTTACATTCTACGAGCAGCGGGAATGGAGACCGAAGATGTGAAGGCATGGCTGCGAGAATCCCTTCGAGGTTTCGAAGACATCGTTGGCGTTGACACGTATCTCAAACTGTTTGTGTAGTGCATGTTCGGCGATGCCAGCAACCGGCGCTCTACTCCCTGCAAGTTCACAATAATTATCGCTTATCGCGCTAGGTAATATTATCGTTTAAGGGCGCGCGGCGCCCCGCTTTACTTCCAAATGGTATATTTCCCCCGTGACCGCCGATAGCCTGACTATATATAATCCGCGATATGACCTGGGACAACTGTGTGTCCCCATGTCCGTCGAGAAAGCCGGTAACATAAAGGACACCGCGATGGACACCAAGTTGTCCAGCACCGGACTATACAAGCCCGAAGTGGACACCAGGGAAGTGGACGAGCAAAAGCTACTCCGAAAGATGGACATTCGCATTGTGCCATGGCTGGGCTTGTTATACTTCCTCAATTTTCTTGACAGAGGCGCGATAGGA
>JBBPJV010000312.1:0-28070 GCA_038088915.1 Sutorius aff. eximius
AGGCTTGTGTCAGGGGTGGTCGAGGTGGAGGCCATCCACCAAGTAATGGCACTGGCCAAAAAGCCCCAAGTTACTCGGACACAGCCAAAAGTACTCCATCGCCATCGCTAAAAGTGCTTTCTGCCTCACACAAGCCTTCCGTGCCAACTTCCGCTGCTTCGACGCTGAATGGCAAACCGGAAAATGTCGTCGACGATTCCGCTGAGCATGGTGGTCGGCCTAAATCAGGATCCCGCAAACAATCTCGAACTGTCCCTGCCGTTGTTGTGGTCGCGCCTGCCTCCCCATCTGAAACTTCCCATACAGCCCCACCGACACCCTCTCGATCCTCTAACCGGCGGCGACGCTCTCATCCGGGGAAGGGCTCCACCACAACCACGAAACCGCCACCTCTGCCAAATGCTATCAAATCACAAAAATCACGGGGCAGCTCCACACTTGCATCTCAGACAGTTATACGCAAGGACGTTCCGCCACACCTCGTGGCTGCTCACGAGGCGGAGATTCGCCATGACATTGATGTCTTGGTGGAGCGTGTCAGGGCCGTTGCGATGGCTGAAAATCGTCCGACGACTCCTGGTAGCTATATCGATTGGGCTGGAGATGAAGACGACTCCCTACCGGATCTCGACGACTGGGGTGTCACAACAACGCACACTAATGCAACTCGCGATGAAGAGCAGAGTGAAGAGATTTCTCCTATCCTGGCGGACACACTGAAACCACTGCCGGAGCCGACTTCGGAGATTCATGGGGAAGAGGAACAGGAAATGGAAACCTATGACGTTCAGCCTGAGCAAGCAATGGGGTCCCCTTTCCGTACTTCGTCCCCGCCCAGTCCTACCAAAGGGGCGATTATCATATCGTCCACCACCAAGAAGGCCTCAGAACAATGTATCGTAGTGCCTACGGTTGTGGGAGAATTGTTATCACCCACTCTTCCCGATGGGAAACTTCCATTGCATCCCTCCCTTCCCCCCAAACCTGTCGCAGCCATGGAGAGTTTGCGTGCGCGAGGCAGATCAATCAGTAAACCTTCTGGTCTTCTTTCCAAACATCCAGTGTCTGTCGCAGAAGAGGAAGCGCTGACGACAAAATCCGAGGGATTGGCTGAGTCAATTCACGCGCCGTCTGCGGATGAACATCTGACGTCGGAGGGAGTTTCCAGTGGGTCCTCTATTGAACGGGGACTTGCTGCCTCGATTCATGCACCTGTACCTGGTTTGCCGGAGTCCCATTCGGCTCCCAGCCTTCTCCCCAGTCACCCTTCCGCCTCCGCCCGCACCCACTCTCGTTCACACACAGAAGGTCGACCTGGAATGCATCAACCACATCCTGTTTCCCGGCATGGTCGATCGGGTGCTTCCTCGCCTCTCGGAAAACATGTTTACACTCATGCCCGTAATCATTCCACCCCTGCTGGAGGTGTGGGCTCCCGGCCGCCTCAAAGTTCCCGCCCTGTGATCACTGGCGAAGCGATTTCCAAGCTGGCGCGCACAATTGGTGGAATCGGATCCACTTCCCGTTCACAGGCAATCACCATCGCAAAAGACTCTACCATCCCAACATGATATTAGACATGTGATTTCACATCCTGGTCTATACATTGGATACTTGCTCTATATTCGTGTTCTTCTGCTGGATAAGTAAACCTTGATCTCTTTACACCTAGTCTCAAATATATACCCTCCATCCCTTCTCAGTCAAGCTTGACATGCCTGTATTTGTTCTCATTACACTAGGTCATGTACCATACGCTACTGGAACTCTTATTCGTTGTTGGCTAACACGCAGACGACTTGAAAGTGTACGAAAGCTTTATCCTGTGCTGAAATACGATAGTTCAAGCCCGATCGCTTTGATCGGTTTTGACCGGCTTGACAGGTCTGAAACAACACCCAAACTAACCAGCATTTGCTTCAGGCGTCCTTCCCATAACAACGAAACAGTCTGTAAAATAGCTGAGCGGTACGCTACAATAGCATGAAGAACCGGTGCAACGAACATTGTTGGTTGATATCTTGGCTTTCACGACCCCTCGGACATTGGACGCTGAGTGAGACAAAGCTGGTTGGGGACCCGGGTTATTAACCGGGGGCTGAGAAGGATCACTGTCCGAGACCGGCTGCGAGAGCGCACGTCGCATCCACCATTCTGCCCCCATGATCCACTCGCTATCATAGCTGTAGACATTGAAGTCAAACCTTGAACACAAAGAGAGGTCCCGGGAGACCTTGGCGGCATATGCAGCTGAAACATGGCCCATCATCGGGTTGAACAAGGCCGTGATCGTAGTTGGTGGCTGAGATGGCGGTGCACGATAAGGCGAGGATGATTGAAATTGAGATGGGTCCGAGAGCGTCGTAAACCGAATTCCGGTAGACACTGCAGAGAAAGGGTTGAACGTGCTCTGACCAAAACGGAGCTGTCACCGTACCTCCTGCGCTCTTCTCCTTTGCACTGATATAAAATTCTGCTCCAGCGGAAACACGGCCCTTGAGTCCACCCCCAGTAGCATCTTCTTCGTCCACGCGTTTTGGCCTGGGGCCGATTGAGGAGCTGGAGTCCTCGGAAGACTCTACGGGGTTGCCAAGCCTGCCAAAATTATGCAACACGCGCACTCCCCACATTCCATCTTCAGCGCTCCAGGTGTACTCGGTGCACCATTTTCCAATGTCGTGCTGCAAGCTGAACATGATATTGTTCACATTCTCCCCATGCGCTCTCCCCTCTCTGGTGAGGCTGGATCGTGGGTCGGAGATGGCAGCTACCAGCGCCTGAACAGTGGGCGATAGGCGGGTCGAGTACAGTGCATCCAATCGACCAGAAGGGAGGTACAGGCGGCCATAGAGGAGATAATCTATCGCAGGACCCTGTCCGTCAACGTCTCAAGATGACAAATGCAAAGAGGAGCGGATGGATACATACCCCGGGAGTCGACGCGCTCGCCAGCTAACCATTCTTCCCTTCCTTCCGGTCGTCTAGGTTGACTGTACAGTTTGAATCGTTCAATCATATCCTTGAAACGGACATCCCCAGAGTTCTTGAAGTCCAACTCGCATGAGGTAAAGATGTATCCAACAGAGCCGTTGAGCGATGGCATCGCGTTCATAGAATAGGACGTGCTGAAGAGCGGGTTCGGCGACTTGGATATCGAAAGATGCAACCCTCGCGGGACATTGAAGTCAAGTATGGCTGTCGCGAGAATTGAGGACGAATGCACGCGATATAAGAGTACCTACCACTTGAAGACCGGGTCAAGTTAGCGAACAGGTTGTCTTCGTTCCAGCCAGTCGCCTTGTAATAGCTTCGCAACACATAGGACGCGAATGGATGCATATTCGAGCTTGCGAACGACACGACGACTTGCTAATACAACAGATTACATAACGTGACATGCCCTCACAGCATCTGCATAACCTCTGTCACACTTGGCCGCGTCTCTGCTTCCTCCCAGCACCTTTGCATGACTCCCCAGAGATGATCATCGAGTCCTCTTGCAATGGTTGCGTGATCATGAGGCCTAGGGGGCTTCTCGCCCGAAGCTACCTTGATGATGACCTGAGTAGTGTGTCTGACAGTCGCCCAAGGCATCGCATGTGTCATAAGCTGCCCAGTAGCTGTCAGGCGTTTGGCTCGGCACAAAGAAATGAATATACCTCCAACATTGTCATCCCAAAAGCATACACGTCAGCGCCCATGGTGAGCCTGCCCTTGTCAAAGCATAGCTCAGGCGCCAGCCACCTTTGAGAATTCGAGACTCTAAAGCCAAGCATCGGTATGCCGAAAGGAAATAAAATCTCGCAAGACCATGCTCACCCAGCGGATTGAGTGAAGGGTACACCAGTTATGTCTTCTACGACCTGGGAGAGAAGAAGAGCATTAGCACGGGAGTTGGAATATCATAATGCCCGCAGCATACTCTCGAGAAACCAAAGTCTGCAAGGAGTGGGTTTCCAGTTGCATCGATGATAATATTAGCCTATCAGAGCACAAGTTAGGTATGACTATGCATGAGGGTATCGAGACCCACCCCTTTCAAATCCCCGTGGACAATGGGCGGGTTCATGGTGTGCAGGACGTGGACACCCGCACTGATCCCTCGAATCTGTGGAGTCACCCGGTAAACTAGGCCGATAGGAATTGGATTGCCGAGACTGACCAGTACAAGGTGATGTACGTCTGGGAAGAGGGCGACGTATTTGTCAGCCGTTCCGTTCGGGTGCCATGGGCTGACGACATAACTATCGCGAACCTCAGGTAAAGTTTGCACCCATGACAGAAAGGACATACGGAAAAGGCCCATCATTCTGACAAAACCCATAGAGGGGAAGAATGTGGCGTCCTTGGTCATTCTCCCATACCCTATTCCAGATGTCGACTTCACGCCTGAATCGCTGACAAAGTGTTTACGCAACTGTGCGGACCAGTATTTATGGCGGCATACCTGTAGACTCTTGGGAGAAGAATGAACGGCACGCAAGATCTTGATCGCAACCTTTTCTTCATTGAGGTATATTCCCTCCCAGATGTCCATGGAACCCGTTCCACTAACGGGGTACTGGCCAATTCGGCGTACTTCACCCCGTTGTAAATGCATGTTCGCAAGTAGCTTTCCGGTCGACTTTTGTATCCGATACAAGTTAGTCCCAAGTCCTTGGGTATCATGGCCGGGAATGATTGAGAGATTCTGGGAACGGTCCGAAAGGGTAGGATGAAAGCGAACACAGACAAGGTACGTCATCTACGTACCTGCTGCATTATCGACATGATGGCCTTGATGTCATTGCTTTGTTGATGCTGGGTCATCGCTATGATCGACTGGGTATTCTTGATATCAGAGAGATAGTGTAGAATTTCCGCTTGATCGCGTTCGGTATTTGCCTTGAACTCGGACTGCCAAACGGCTGTGTCTAATGCAGCAGTGAGCTTGCGCGACGGATTAGCCCTGAAAGAAGAGTGCGATAATTCTGAACAAACCTGTAGTTTTGTCAAACTGTCGTTGATTTCCAGGTGACAGTCCTCTATCGCGCACGCGAGATCGGCCTGCTTGATGAAAAGCTCGAAGGAGGTTTTCGAGCACCAGTCGCCGAGACGGCCGATAATGTTGCGGAGTGTACTGGAGGACGTGATCAGGGACGACGGATGTGCAGGATGGATGAAGAAGAAGAGACCTCTCGACGCCAGCGATCAATCTCCGCTGTTCTGGCGGGGGTGCAGCATCGCCGTTCTGTCGTACGACGACCAAGAAGCTGATGGAGCGATCCTGGAGCTGCTTCAAGGCGTTCCTAGTGGATGGTTAGAGATCGCTCGTGGGGAAGATGAGGGATGGGCTACTTGTTGGCACGCGCCTGCCTGATCATGGCGATGAGGGTATTGAGAAGGCCGATGGCTGGTGCGAGCCAAGGAACGGGGGTAAATTGGGCGGTGACCTGTGCCGAGTCGAGGAAGAGGGCTGCGGCATATGGGATTGTGGAGAGGGCGGACATGAGTGGTCAGGAGAGAGAGGAAGGGACATGATGCAAGATGGCGGGGACAAGCGTACTTTTAATAGTCCCAGCGCAACACAGGATGGCAGCCCATGCGTCTCTTCCCAGACCCTGCTCCGACCCTGCCACCGTGCGTGTCCCTTCTCGTACACGGCTCATATCCTCCCTCTGCACCAATCCACATCACTCTCTCCGTCCCGCCACCCCAGCGCGCGATACTCATCACCCCTTCCCGCGATACCCTCTTGCGAGCCCTCCGGAATCACAACGATCAATGGCTCAACACACGCTCCGCAACCGGCGCAGTGGCAAGCATGACCTCGAGGGTCACCGTCTTGTTGGATCCTTGACTTCTTTCGTATGCTCCGAGTGACCCTTTCCCCGCAGCTACCCCCCTACTCCTCACCACTTCGTCTCAATCCTGACCATGCTCCGCATACACGATCTTTCCTCGCCATCCGTCCCGATCGCCCCGAATGTGACCCTCGACCATGCACCGTCCTTGCTTGTATTGCACGAACCCTCGGCGTACTTCTCGCCTGAGCAAGAAGAGTAAGTCGACGCCCCCTGTCCCTCCGTCCATTGAAGCACCCACACAAGACACACGGTATCCTCCTACCTCTTGTTGATCACGCACGCACTCTCAACCATCGAGTATCTTGCGTCCCAGTCTTCGATGTATGTTGCTCCTTTCCTCTATAGAGCTTGCACCCACAGAGCACAGCTCGTCGTCCGCGAGTCTCGTAGTTTTCGACACTCAACTAGATCACCTCAAACTTCCCGTGCTTCGCACACCACCCAGAAGTGCCTTTGACGAACGCGACGATCCCGAGGACGTTCCTAGACCAGAGTCTGTACTTTTCTTCGCCGAAAAGTATTTCGAATTGTCGGGCACATTCCAAAGTCAGTTGGGCTCTTGGATTCCCGTGACTTCCCGGCTCAGCCCTCGTCTCAGTACGTGAACAAACCGGCTCGAGCCCACAAATTGTGTTTGCCTTGTATCGCATTGGAGTAGGCTTGATCGAGGAGATGGTCCACGAAACTTGAGCGCAGTGTTGTTGATTAGTATTTGTGACTATTATCAATTGGGTGGACTTGCTTCCTATCGTCTCTTGTCCATAACATGCCACCCGAATCCGACGTCGGTGTATCCACACTCTTTTCCTTTGTTCTGAAACCAGGCTCTTCCTTGCATCCCTCGTTTTTGCTTGCAGTCGACTGTGCGTTCGCTGTCCTATTCTTTGTCTTCGTCTGGTCAGCGTACCTCACAAACGGCAATGTCCACTTCTTTATCTTAATGACGATTGAGATTGCCTTATGGGCAAGCGTGAAGTGGTACATTTGTAAAATTTCTTCGTGACGTGAGTGCTCACAGTGCTGCAGGTTTGTGCAGGAGCTAAGGAGGCTGCCCGTCTCCCAAGACGAGGTCAATCCAAAGAAAGACCAATGATAACCAGATCCAAAGTGTGCGATCATGTCTTTTTGTTAAATGCAACCCATTCACCGGCGTGCCTTGTCGCTGCCTTCATACCAGCGTTTTGTCCGTCTAACGCTTTCTTGTGCCAATAAGAATACTGCGAGCACATCAGCACTAGGTGATATGGATCGAAAAATTCGGCTTCACTTTCTCTTTCTGTTCCATCCAAACCTTCTCTAAACGACTGCGTCACGTCGCTGCTAGTCCCTCCACCCCCTGCAGGGCCCAGGGCTGCAAAGTGTTGTGCTTGATCGATTACCTCTGTGAGACGGCCGCGGAACGTCTGTTGGAGGTCGTCATCTGAGCCAAATCCCACAAAACAGCGACACACCTGCGTCAAAACTGATCCCAGTTCAACACTCTGTTCTTCTGATAATCTGGAGATCGAAATGAGGTTGTATGATACCCACTGTAGTTTACTCACATCTCCATAATCATCTTCCCAAAGCCATACCATGGTCCGCCCGCTCCGACGAGCGAGGAGAGCTTGACACTCCGAGGTTCTGCTTTGAGGGCATTCCTAACTCTTATACCAAATGCTGCCGGTGTAGCCACATCAGCCCAGTCGCTGCCAGGGCCATAGGGTAAATCAAAGGATCATATGGTATAGATAGACCCTACGAATAGAGAAATATGTATGCCAACCACATCGGGAGCGGGGCCCTTGTCAAAGCCTTGATCTGTTGAAGCCCCTCGCTGAGCGTGATGCCACCCGGATATCAACGGAAGCCTACATCCTTCTCAGAGCCTCCACCGAGATGTCCCATTCCGGGTAAATCTATCTTGAAGGTGCATTGTATCTTCTGCAGGATCATATATAGCAGCGGTCAACCTGGTGGATAAAGCACTTGCCTGGTTTTCTGCGAGAATCGCGTCGATCGAGAAATAATCGTAGTCCATGATGAAAGCGATGACTGTGGTACATACGGGACGCGCCTCACCAGACGCGTCTGTGGCGTGAAACTTTGCGCTTTCACTGGGCCCACATGAAAGCGATCCAACACCTTTTACTGTTCGCACGACGACCAGCACGTCTGGCACCACACCCTGCATTTCGGTTTCAGCGCTCATTTTCGTTTACACCCCGGACACATGCAAGGATCAAAAGGCCGTCAGAGCTTGGCTCGAGTCTAGGCAGCTTCGAAGAGGTGGCCAATCTTCCTGCCATTCGAAAGCTGTTAAGCAATCCAGAAGCCGTGAAAGCGTTGGATGAGATCCAACGGGTCATGCAAGAGAAAGGTACACATGCTTGGCATCGTGTCACTGCTGTATTAAACCGTACGTGCAGGGATCGACCCGACCACGGGCCCCACGACGATGCAATTGTTTCAGCTCTTGTCCAGTGCAGAGTTTCGCAGTGCAGGTAAGAAACTCAAGGAAGAACTGGAAAAAGCTGGCGTTGATCTAGCAGACCAAGTAAGCTGAAAGGACGTCGTATGCAAAGTGGTCGATATTTATTCTGTTTTTGCAGGAACTCTTGAGTGCGTGGAAGAATCTACAGAAGAAGACGGGCGGTAGTTAACCGGCTCTGGTTGAGGAGACTTGTTGGGAGCTGCCCGGGCTAGAATATCTTTCGGATGCTGGCTGATCCTAATTAGCTGCCCTATGATTGCTAAGTAATCAACCAATGCCATGCCATGGACGTGGTCGAGCAAACACCGTCCGTACCAACAGAGGCGCCTGAACGTCCCCTTCCTGCCACCCATTTTTATTCAGTCGAGTATCCAGGCTGCGTGCAGCATTCCTCCGTCCCCGTCGCAGTTCGCAATCTGGGTGGCACATCCAGGCTCGAGAGTGCCTTTAAGCGCACTGCTGCGAAGAACGAAGCTCTCTTGGAACTAAACCTCCGCTATGGGAACCCTTATGCACATCCAATACCAGGAGACGTCATCGGGACCAACAATATTTTGATCAAGGTCACGAAAAGAAAGCGTCGGCGGGTAAATGGAGACGACACTGTTGGCGATTACACTGCAGAACCATTAGGAGTCGTTTTGAAGACCGCCCGATTTCGCAGTGAGTCCGACCCTTGTGACTGTAATGACGTCGTTCATAGCGAGGGTAGCCATGGCAGATTATCAGTTTCAACCCGATATGTCGGACCCCATCGCGCAGTTGCGATTGGCAATGGACAACATGGATGGTAAGCCGAGCTGGGATGACTAGAAAAATCGTTGGCGTTGATTTGTGGGTGGGCAGTCGATGCCGTCCAGCGGTACACCATCCCGAAAGAGAAAGAAGACTATGTCCTCCCACCTCCGGCAGGTTGCGGTTCCGACATCGATCCTGGCCTCGTGAAACATGGCGGGCCATCAGCTACACGAAGTAACTTAAGGCTCGTTCCACCCCCGATATTCAGTCGTCAGGGGATTCCCCAAAACTACAAGTAAGTTGCTTGACTATCTCCCCGAGGCATGTGGCTGAGGATATGTAGCTTCAAGCCAAACCCTGCTTCAATGGCCACTACTGTTGTAAACGAAGAAACCGGCGAGGAACGTAAGCGGCTCATCAACAAGGGCCGTTGGAAGGGATATGGCCCCGCAACAGCCACCTTTGGGGATGTCAACGTTGGTAGCGTCTCAAATTACATTGTTTCTATCTTATATTCAATAGATCCCGGAAAACCCAATCCCCACCGTGCAACAAGCCCGAAATCAAGCAAGGCCAGAACTTCTGGGACGTGTCACTCAAGTCGTATAGTTCGTCGTATTCCTCTGACATCATAACTGAGACGCCTGCTAGTTGATGCAAGACCGTCCAATCTGGACACGTGCTGCCCTGTATAATCAATTCATTCCCGCGGAGGTTAGAGAGATGCACAAGTAGGCGTTTTCTTTACATCGTTTGTCATGCCTCACATTTTACAGTTCCAAAGTTTTGCTTCCTCTCGTCTGTTATACATTCCAGGATGGTCCCTGGCGAGATACTCTTATTCGTCTCCAGTACGATCCGAGAAAGAATCCGGAGGCCCGGTTGTGAGCATTCATTGGGGTCCAACATGGTTGAGCCATTTCACATATATTATAGTTATCAGCGCATCTATTTCCGTAATGCAAACCATCCAATGTCAAGGGTCTCCATCGTCTCTCGGAGACAAGAAGGGAGATCAGCTGCCACGTACATCACCAGGTCTGTTGAACAAGAGGAAGCGGTGGATGTTGAGCGGCGGTGATTCATATTTTCCATCTCCCTGAACGACATATAACCTCCTTCCTGTTTTCCAGCAAGTCCCACATATTCGATGGTGTTACACTCACCAAGGAAACGGCGGCTTTCCAGCTCTGTGACATACATGACGACATGTTGAAAGCTATGATTGAGAGCGAGGAGGACTTGCGTGAATTGTGTGATGTAGGCTTTTCAACATCTTTGCGACCCCTCTCTTACGTTCATCAGGAACGAGATGGATGGTATAGCGCGCATGCGCTGGAGAGAATCAAGCTCGTCCTCCGTCACAAATTCTTTTCGTTACTACAAGGTTATGTCGCCACTCAGGAAGAGTGTGAGGCTCTACTCGAGGAAGGTGCGGCGGGGAAAAAGACACAAACCACACGGGCGAAGAAACTCAAGTATGGCAAACACAACATGGCCAAGGGAGCGCTTCGACCGGAAGATGCAGCAGTATGTTCCACAGGATTGCTCTTACTATCAACGGTCATTTCATTTATTTTACCTCCAGGCTGCAAGATTGCAAGCTGCACTTGAGCGTCATGCAAGGAACCTACAGGCGAGTCGGAGGGAGAAGCTAGGAGAGCATCAGCTTGCACCGGAATCCCGACCTCAATGAGATATTGAAATGCAATGTTGCTTTTATGACCTGAGTCATACCGCATAGTTAGGATAGGTGGTACATGTGACGAGTATGATCCGCACGCCATGCGAGTGTGCATTGTCGTAGCGCTGCAAGAAGGGCGGAGGGAAGCACAGATCATCATGAATCCCCATTTTTCCCCGCACGTGCTTTTCGCTGCCAAAGTATAAGATGAAGATTATGACTAGGAAGGGATTGTACGTACGGATCCAATGAGCGCATAGCGAGCATTCTTGCGGAACTACACGATAGGAATGGGGATCATGATTCCACGCATCGAGCGGGCAAGTGGCATACCTTTGGATCAACCTATATAGAGAAATCTTTAGCATTTGGGAACGCATACACAGAGAGTGTACTACACACCCCCTTCAGGGAACGCGTCCGTTTGGTCTGTGGCCTTTTGATGCCATTGCGGTGGGCCTTGCGGATCTGGTTGTGATTCGTGTGGCTGGCGATGGGTTAAGGTATGTTCCACGTAATCTGGGGTGTGCGCACTTTTTGGACTTGGCCATTGCGTCGACTCGGAGGCTCGGGGGCTGCGGGCTTGGTACACCTTGGGTGGGTGAGTGTGGCTGAAAAACTGTGCAGTTTGGCACGGCATTTTCCGGCACGAACCGCACTTTCAAGGCCTGGTTGTATCCAACCTTTTCCAGGGTTGTGGGTTGTTGGATTGCATGGAATTAAACTCTCCAGAATGGTGAATAACGCACGGCTATGGCCAGCCATTCACAAAGCTAAGGGAGCAGGTTAATGGCATTTGCTTGCTGTTTGGACGGCCGCACCTTCCTCACTTAAAGAACTTGTTAAGCACTTTCAACTAGAAGTGTGACTCAACGTGGGTCAATAAGAACATACCTTGTTGGATTCAATTGTCGGCCGATTTTGGCAAGTCGGCCGAAACCCTTGCGTCGGTTAAATAACAATACTGTTGACCCGGCTAGCGTCGAATCGCTCTTTCGCTTTGCCACCGCTATCGATCACGGTATCATGCCAGCCCCCGTCACTGGCCCTCGCACCCTGTACGATAAGATCTGGGACGACCATGTCGTGTGAGAGGAATTGTTGCGCGTATTGATCGACAGTTAGCTCATCGGTCCTTAGCGAGGTCCTGCAGGATGGTTTAGCTCTCATCTACATCGATCGGTGTGTACATTAACCTTGCGAGGAAACCTGCTGATGAGCTCGGCTTGCAGTCACCTCGTTCACGAAGTCACGAGCCCTCAGGCGTTCGAAGGATTGTACGTTCCTCATTTGTTCCTGTGACGTTGTTTCTCATCGTGCGGACAGGCGGACTGCTGGGCGGAACGTTCGCCGCCCAGATTGCACCCTGGCAACTGTCGATCATAACATTCCGTGAGTGACCCCGTGCTGTCGCGCCGGAATCATACCAGAAATCCTACTCAATTCAAGGACAATCTCCCGCAAGAACTACAGGTCTGTCGATACGTTTATAGCAGAACCCGACTCTCGTGCACAGTGCTTGGCGGTCGAAGGGAATGTCAAAGAGTTCGGACTCATTTACTTTGGTCTGGCGGACCGACGTCAGGGTATGGGATCTGTTCTTCCCCCAACTCTGTTACTGACTGAGCTACAGGCATCGTGCATGTCATCGGACCTGAGCAAGGTTTCACTGTAAGGCACTATCCCGACAATTGGTGTAGCACTGACTTCTTACAGCTTCCGGGTATAACTTGTGTCTGCGGTGATTCACACACCTCCAGTATGTTCATTTTATCCGATCCTCGCAATTATCCATCTCTTCTGTTGCATAGCCCATGGCGCGTTTGGCTCCTTAGCGTTCGGCATTGGAACATCCGAGGTCGAGCATGTCCTTGCTACTCAAACCTTGCTGCAACGGAAGGGGAAGAACATGCGTATCACCGTAGACGGCGAGCTCGCTGAAGGCGTGGGCTCAAAGGACGTCATCCTGCATATCATTGGACTCATCGGGACAGCTGGAGGGACAGGCCATGTTATCGAATATGCTGGCTCTGTGTTCCGCAGCTTTAGCATGGAGGCTCGTATGAGCGTCTGCAACATGAGCATCGAAGCTGGCGCTCGAGCTGGTATGGTTGCCCCGGATGAGGTTACCTTTGAATACCTCCGCAACCGTCCCCTGGCTCCCAAAGGCGAGGCATGGGAACGTGCTGTTGCATATTGGCGTACCCTCAAGAGCGATAATAATGCCAAGTTCGACATTGAAATAAAGGTTAACGCGGCCGATATACCACCCACTGTAACGTGGGGCACATCCCCTCAAGACGTTGTTCCCATCACTGGTTCCGTCCCGGATCCCGCTGCAATAACAGACCCTAGTAAGCAGGCGTCTGCAGAACGGGCCTTGGCCTATATGGGTCTGCAATCGAATACCCGCATGGAAGGCATCACGCTGGACAAAATCTTCATTGGTTCCTGCACCAACAGTCGTATTGAAGATCTTCGTTCTGCTGCTCGTGTGGTCTTGGCTGCCGGTCCTGACGCCAAGGTGTCACCCAACGTCCAGGCCATGGTTGTTCCCGGCTCAGGGCTGGTTAAGCAACATGCAGAAGCGGAGGGATTGGACACCATCTTCAAGCGGGCTGGTTTCGACTGGCGAGAGGCAGGGTGCTCCATGTGCTTAGGGATGAACCCAGATCAGTTGGCCCCTGGTGAACGCTGTGCCAGCACGAGCAATCGCAACTTTGAAGGCCGTCAGGGCGCCGGAGGCCGAACTCACCTTGTCAGTCCTGCCATGGCAGCAGCAGCAGCCATCTCGGGCAAGCTTACTGACGTTCGGAAATTGCTGGGTGCAAGGACTAATGCTACCGAAACGCCGACGCTGAAGCAATCGAGTCCATATGAGTTCTTAACAGACCCAGTCCTCCCGCCTCCCGAGCCGCAGCCTCTTGCTCACTCAGCTAGCGCATCTTCTGCACAGCTTCTCCCATCCTCGGAATCTGGGGTTCCGAAATTCGTCGTTGTTAAAGGAGTTGCTGCACCCTTGCACATGGCCAACGTCGACACGGATATGATCATTCCCAAGCAATTCCTCAAAACATTGAAACGTACCGGTCTATCCAATGCGTTGTTCTACGCTCTTCGTTTCAATCCCAAGACAGGGGAGAAGACAGACTTTGTCCTCAACCGTGCACCGTATGACAAGGCGAGAATCCTCGTTGTCACCGAGCCGAACTTTGCCTGCGGTAGCTCTCGGGAACATGCTGCATGGAGCTTGTGGGTCTTCCCATTCGCACCTGATCAATTAACTCTGGGACTGACGACGGTAAATTACAGAAATGACTTTGGGATTCGCTGCGTTATCGCCCCAAGCTTTGGCGAGATTTTCCGGAACAATGCCATGCAAAATGGCATGCTTCCCCTGCCGCTTTCCCAAGCGGATTGCAAAGACCTTGCTGCGGACGTTGAGACAGGTATGGAGGTCGAGGTCGATCTCGAAAAACAGGAAGTGAGACGGGAGAACGGAAAGCCAGCGATTCGCTTTACGGTGGATCCCTTCCGACGCCACTGTTTGTTGAACGGTCTGGATGACATCGCTCTGACAATGCAGAAGGGAGATACAATTACCGCGTTTGAGGAGCGCAGGAGTGCGGTTTGGCCGTGGCTGGATGGGTTTGGATACAAGGGAAACAAGATCCCTGTTGTCCCGGAGAAGGCGAGCAAGAAGACGGAGTGGTGAAAATTCAGGAAGCGACAATGTATGTACTGCAGAATGTAATAGTAGAAAAAATTGTACGCAAATCTTGTCTGGGAGGTGTTACATACTGCATCCGAGGTCGAGCCTAGACACTGCCCAAATTAATTACATGGCGAACCACTTGAACAAGTCCTTTCGCCATCTTCCTCTTCCCTTTCCGTCCCTTCTTATCTTCTGAGTTGTGTCCTTGGCTACCACTCAAGACCGGACATGCCTCTATCGACTACCACCACTACAGTGACCCTTACGAGGTCTCAGCAGGATCCCCACTCTCAGAAACCCCAAACCAAGCTGGCGAACCTAGACGGCCCACTAGCGAAACAGGACCTCCCGCAGTCCGTCACTCGCAGAACACCCCTCTCGTCGAAGCAGACACCGATGTCGGAGCAGCTGTACGCCAAGAAAGCGCCTCATCGCTCTAGCAAACCAATCATCAATTGGTTCCAGCGCAAACTCGGTGGGTCAGCCAGAGCAAGGAGGTTCCAGGACGGAAACCTCTTGGATGTCGCCCAAACGGCCGCCCCAAATTCCAAGAGTCATCTTGCGCCGGCTTTACGACCCAATGCCCGATCCGTCTCTTCCCCCTGGCCACAAGTTCCGTCTCCCACACAACAGCGGCAGGGTGCCCTCCATCATCATAGGAGGGGTGTCTCATCGACTGTGTCGCAACGACGTACCATCTCTCTCAATGACGTGGACACTGAGCACAATCAATCTCTATTTTCCGGTGATGATGATAACGTGGATGCCTCCACTCGCTGCTCGTCCCTAGCTCGTGATTCGATGTGGTCTCCTGCGAGCGCCCTCGAGGCTGATGAGGACGCATCATTGCGTCCACTTCCCCCGAGTTCTCCCCCGTCACCTTCGCTCTCGCACTCATCCTCATCCTACATTTCACATTCGCGAACGTTCCGCAGCATTGCAGCTAGCACCAAACCCACCACGGTCCTCAGCATTGATTTGCCACCTGCGGGTGTGGGACACATCGCCCAGGTCCCTGCGACTCCTGTATCGCAGATCTCGCCACGCCATGTACTCCATGCTCGCTCATCATCCACCGGCACCAGTGGTGGGCTTGTTGGCAGTGGCGCGTCTATCACATTTTCCGCCCTTCCACCATCCTCCCAGTCCTTGTCGCATCCTCCTTCCTCCTTGCCACATACGAGCTTCACTCCATCAAACTCCGGGTTGTTGGGACACAACGTTCATGGACTTCAGGCACCGCTCCATACGGCACACCATCCACGAAATAATCCCCGCCCCTCTTCACCACCCCTTGACAACGCCTCGATTCTCACCCTCGCTTCTTCGGCATATGCGATACCCGGAGCACGTATGACTATTGGTTCGTTGGGGTCTGCGACTCTGTCGGGCTTACTAGGCAGTGGTGGTGATTCCATCTCTCACCTGGGGGGTAGTGTCGTTGGGGATCTAGAAGGGGAGAATACCAGCCAATTTCTTCTTGCCGATGACGACCGCTTAGATGTCGATGGGGAGCGAGACGTGGACGCCAGTGTTCGTGCCCTCAGGCCCAGAAGTTCGCGGAGAGGAAGCTGGGATAGCGAAGTCAGTGGATGGAGTGCCAAGGTTCTCGGCAGTGGTCTAGGTGTAACCACAGGGAACAGGAACATGTGGACGAGCAACAGTATGAAGACCGGCGGGCCGGTGAGCTTGGAAGATGGAGACGATGACAAGGTTAATGAGAATGTGGTTGAGGGCGGGGTTTGTGCAGAGTCGCCGTTGGAGCCTGGGCCCGGGGATCGAGGTATGCCTCCTACTAGTGAGGTTGGTCGAGATAATGATTGGGACCCAAGCAGAGTCAAGACGCTCTGGAACTCAAGAACATAAAGACGACGACGACGTACCGTCAACGTTGGGACGGTCCACGGGCGTGGCAACTTTGAAAACATCATTTGTGGGCGAAGAAAGCTGATTTTCCCCAACGAAATGGTCTCCTCGTTACTTGGCGCCTAATGCCGTACGTTGGCGTGGTGTCACCGTGGGTCGTGGTCTTTTGTTGTTGACATTCATTCTTGTCGCCCTCCAGGCAGAATTGGTTTATTCCGTACTTTATGCGCCATGGTATACTAGAGCTGGCAGAGTCACACTTCTTGGCTACTCAGCATGTTAGCATAACCTGTTTTACTATTTTGACATTTGGATCGCTTTGAGTGTATGGAACCAACCACATTCAACCCTCTGAGACTCTGCCACAACTTTTTCCACAAGTTCTTTCCGTTAGGCCATGGTACTGTCCGAACTTATAGAAAGATCTTACTCGGAACTATCATGGGATTATTCACCCTACGCTCTTCTACAATGCTTGTGGACACTTGCGACTAACAACACGATATTTAGTCGGTTTGGTGGGGCCATGCTTGGCGTGTCTATGGCGGGCGCTCTCAACGCTGGCGCGGGCTGCCCAGACTATTCCACCTATTCGCAGGTACCACAACTGCGTCCACTGTGACGGCTCATAATGCCCCTCTAGACGCCGCACGGCAGCCCTTCCTCTGGTCCTTTGGGTTTGCCCTACATGCGGCCTGATCCCGCATGCCGTACTTTCAATAGCACATCAGTCGAGGTATATCGTGTCAAAATGTCACCCAACCGTCGACGTCTGAGATTGTTCACTCCATAGAGAGTCATTTTGGATATGAATGCGCGTTTAAGGGATCCCGACATTGCACGTTTGTTCGAAAATACGTTCCCAAACACCCTTGGTAAGTTGACCAGTGGCAGTTGGGTCTCCCTGATGTTGAACATGAATTACAAGATACCACCGTCAAGTATTTCAACAAGGTATGCTATCAATCGAAGAGTCATAATAGATGTTGAACCAGTGCGTAGGATGAAAACTTGGCATTTATCATCACTGGTGACATTTCGTATGATCAATCTGTAGCACATGGATATCTCACTGACATCGTTTTTGCAGCGCACAGTGGCTCCGAGACACTGGGAATCAGGTTTGTCTATAAGCTCAAGGCTTTCCTTCAAGTCTCATGAAAGCGATTTAGTTTGCGCATTATCGTGATCTTTTATCGATAGACCGGGAGCTTGCCGCCCTCGTCAAGGCCGTCATCAACAATGAGGCACGATACATCTCTGAACATCCTTATTGTGGTGCCTTCCATCCACCTCCCGAGAGTGGTTTACCACGCTCTCACAATGCCTGGGCCGACCATGTCGTCGTTAATCCGTGAGTTACATCTTCGAGTACTTCATGGTGAGAGCTCGACCGGCGGCATAGCCCCGTCAATGACTCGACTGTATTCGAATGCAAGGTGGGTTACAATTATGCTATCCGTGCATTAAGTGCAAACACCCGGTTGATGCAGTATGAGCTCGACTCCTTGTGCAGTTTCATCAAATTATCTGCAATGTACTACAGAGCAACAAGAGACTTGTCTATGATGGATGCCAATTGTGAACCTCTTTCCCGCCCGTTCTTATCAGTCAACACTCACTCCCATAGGGTTATCCGCAGTTGATCAGATCTTCCGTGTCGCGGATGAACAATCTCAACCCTCGTGGGATGCGGACTTCAACTTCATCTCATATTACAACTGGACTGGGCTTCCGGGGTCCCTGGGTGGTTCGGTCAATAATGGCGGCAACGGCGAACCCAAGGGCTACACAGGTATGGTTGGAACTAGTCATCGTCCCTCCGACGATTTGTCCGTCTACGGTGAGTTTATAACAACGATCTTAATGCTGACTGAACTAGTTGTATGCATCAGCTTTCCTTACGCCGGCCAATGCCATGCTCAGTGTTGAATTGACTAACTTAGCCACAATACTCGACAATGCTGGCATTGCACCTAACGTGAGTGCTCTGGCCAAGCAATGGAGCCAGAAAATCAAGGCAGCCATCTATGAACATACTGTGGGTTTTAATGCCATGGTTGCGATCTGTATCAATAAATGCTGTTGTTCAGATCATTGACGAAGCTTTTGTATATGAGGTCAATGGTGTGTTCCAAGCAACTTCGATGATTATATGACTTATCCATAGTCAAGGACTCGGTTCCGTCTACATGATGGATGACGCCAATGTTCCGGTGAACGAGTCTCTTGTCGACTCAATTGGCCGAACATTAATCCCCTTCTAGTCCCTCCTTTCACTCCCTTACCTAGGGTTTCTTGACAAGAACGACTCTATCTATATCAAGACAAAGAAGACATTAATGTCCCGTCGAAACCCTTATTACGCCGAGGGCCAAAACTTCAGTGGTATTGGGTTAGTGGTATGAGTCTACGACGAACGAGTCTTAACTACTCATCAACAGTGGCCCCCACATTGTTGCGTGGAACCCATGGCCAATGTCGCAAATCACCAATATATTTGGTAGTGACGACGACGACGAAATCCTGGAGTCCTTGTACACGATTGTCAATGTAAGTCCTTGCGGAGCCTCACCCTTCTGATTATGATTCAGCTACACTTATCCAGAACACGGCGGGACTCGGCCTGATCCACGAGTCGATTAACATTTACAACGGGAGCGAGTATACACGATCGTGGTTTGCATGGGCCAATAGTTACTTCAGCGAGATGGTCTTGGATCTTGCTCAACGAAAGCCCCACCTTCTATTTAATAGTCGTGAGCCTTATACACCGAGAAGATAAACATGATGTAAATTTCTCGTGGATTCTCAGAGGAACAAACCGGTGATAACCTTGGTTACGGTTCCATTCATGAGCACAGCCACTGCACCATTAGGATATTATTCTCGTCGATGAAGAACGATTGACGCGTAAGGCAGGACGTACTTTTGTTCCTTCATCATCTTCTTCGTCCATCGTCCCCCAGCGCCCCACTCATGTCCTTTTCGCACCACGAAATCGGGACTCTCATAGTTGTTATACTGAAAGCGGTATGGCATTTCCACTGACTTCGGTGGCTAACCCTCTGACAGCAAGGGTAGAAAAACCTGCCAAATAAAAGGCATATTGGGAAACAAGCCCCGTATTGCCTGGTGACACTCAATGAGCAGAAGCGACGGACCAGAATAATCAAGCGCGGTGGCCAGCACCCAGAGTGGGACGAGGAATTCCGGTTTACCATATTCGAGGATGTGGAGGCCGACCTTGTTCGGTCTGCACCAGGGAGCGATACTCCCCCTCCACTGCCTCCAAAGAGAAGGGGTCCCAAGAAGATTAAGGGCGGGAACTTCATGAGGCTTCAATGTTACGCTGATGACGCGCGTGATCCAGACTTCATCGGCGAGGCGCTTGTTGACCTCACAGAGGCTTTGACAAAGGGCGAGACGGATGGTGAGTTAAGTGATGTCAATTCTAGCCAATTTTGTTGACCACGCGTCAGAGTGGTTTACCCTCATGAACAAAGACAAGTATGCGGGTGAAGTCTATGTCGAACTGACGTTCTGGTCAAATGTACGTTTTGAAGGAAATGGTTTGACTACCTTGCTGATTCGCCACCTCCAGGAACCCCCGCCAGAGAGGAAATCATCCTCTCGGAAACCAGCGATATCAAACAAGAACTATGGTGGACCTGGATCATTTGTCCCAGCGGACGCCAGCACAGCGTCAAACGGGAACAACCACCCTACCCCTCGGGCCATGCCAGCTGACACAGTCTATCAGCTTGATTCCCTACCGTCATCCCTCCGCGCCTCCGGCACCCGTCCAGAATTGTACGCACCCCCTTACGAGCAACGGAATGTGGCATCGTCAGTAGAACAGTTGACCGATAATCTTGCAGAACTTGGTATGGTAGATCGTCGATCGCGGGACAGTTGTGCAGTCAGTCAAATTCCTCTTCTTGCATATGTGCCGTCTCATATGCTTTTTCAATCCTTGGATCAGACGCTAAGGCCGTCGATATCCACAGGCTTTCATCCATTACCGCCGCCTGGTTCACAGTCCTACGAGCAGCACGGTCAAATAGAAGAATCCGAGTTTGCGTACGACAATGTGACCACTCCAGCGACCCCCCCGTCTCGCCTTAGCTTTAGTTCTTCCTACTCTCCAACTTGTGAAAATGGATCGGTGTCCAGTCATCCCCCTCCCCCCCGGAACCATGGTCCCAGATATAGCATGCCTACCTCATCATCCGGATTTGTACCCATTTCCAGTGTTCCTGCCTCGTCTAGCTACGCCTCAGTGTCATATGCACCTGAACCTTCTACATTCAACTTCGCACATGGCCATACATCCCACTCACCATCTCCTAACCCACCCTCTCATACTGGATATTCCCCACATCACACGCACACGGGATACACAGCTGCCCCATCGACACCAGCCTCTGGGGCGGCACCCGCACCCCCTCCTTCACTGCCACCGCCAAGCGTTGCGTCTCATCGCATCGCACACTCATTGAGCGCCTCACAAGTACCCGACTACCATTTATATCAACTGGCACCCTTGGGCCATGAGCAAAATGTGCCATTCCCCGCACAATCCATAGAGTATGGCAGTCCACTTCCTCCGCCTACCCCAGTTCACTCGGCCCCTCCTCAAATGTACCCAGCACGTCCTCCCACGTCGTCACCACCCTCTGATATCCCACCCTCTCTTGCAGTCCCTAATCCTACCACGTCGGGATCCAGACCTCTGCCTCAACCCGGTCAATTTCAACGAGACCGCCGCTATTCAGTAGCCATTCCACCATCCTGGAGCTTTCCTCAGCAGGCTGGTGTTGGCTTTGCAAGCAGCGGGTCCTTTCCTCCCGTTCTTCCCGTCCCTCCGCTTAACCGCAGAATACCCTCTGCGTCTGGCCATCCTGCTCTCTCTGAGCCTGTGAGCTCCCATCCGCCTCCGCTCCCGGTACCCCCAAGGCCAACGGCATTACCTCAGCTACCCATTGGATATAATCCCGTTCAAACCGCGTATCAGCCACTTCCGCCGCCTTCGTCACTGCCAGACATGCTTCAGCGCTCGCCGCTTCCCTCGAGCGGTTCGTCGTCCTTTGGCAACGTCTCACGTTTCCAAGGAACGGTGCAAAGACCACCTCAACCACATCCCAACTACGGGCAACCTTTGCCAACCCCTCCCTCCGTCCACGGGGACCGGCAGTGAAACGGCTTGTAGCCACATACTCTCAGCAATGTATCGTCACCCATCCACTCCACTCATCATGATTACTGCATACTAGACAGCAGACGCACCACCACCTCTGGTCCTGATGAACACCAACTTGCAATCGCTTTTCATTTAGAGTAGTGCATTTTGCTCGATCCATACTCATTCTTGTTAATGATGTGTAGCACGTATGATAGACATGACCTATGGCATGAGACTCGACTACTAGTGTTGTTGCGGGTCCTGTCCTGCTCTTTCTTCTCTCCAACGAGCAATGGCCGACTCTGTGGGAACAAGACCCTGGCGAGAAAGCTCCATGACGGCGAGCTTTCGGATCGCACTTTCAGACTGTCGAAGCTCGACTTCATGCGACAATAGAGCATTGTCTGCCCCGATGATCAGACCAGTTGTGGCAACTTGGGCAAACATGAGAACGCAAGCACTACATCATACATTGTTCGCGGACGACTCACAGAGGGTGACGAGGAACACTTTGAACGGAAGCGTCTGGCGTCTAATCATGTTAAAGGATCAACGAGACGCTGGTACCGACGGCGCGCACTTACCGGAAAGCTGGCCATGTATAGTGAGCCAAAGTCACAACACCGAGGCCGAATACGCCCATTTTGGTCGCAGCCTGGCAAAGGGGCCGTTAGTTCCCTGCCATTGGCGCTCGGGTCAAGAGAAGGGCTAACCCTGGAGCCTTCAACTACCTGAACCGCATATGCACGGTTGGCCGCTTCGTCTCGACGAGCACGCCCTGCCGCTGTCGACATGGGATAAAGGTGAGGATGGGGCGTGATCGTGGCCCACTGCGCTCATTTTTGGAACATCACTAGAAACCTGTGATCACACGCGCACGCTCACAGCGCAACGGCGACAATCTCAACTTCCGTGCACATTAAGAAGCTCATCAGAGACTAGGTAGAGCGTATCGAGTGCTGGGCGTTAGTCGTGGAAGCACGATGACGGATGAGGAGTCTATTTGACCTCTTCGCACTAAAAGTCGATGCATGCAAGCTCGTTTCTCTTTGAACACGCTAGCAAGCGACGGCCAGTATGTTTGACATGTATGACAGGATCACTAAAGCACTGCCGCTGTGTGCAAATGAGAAGAGGGTCAACTTAATACAAGAGTCAATACCGACAAGGACAACTGCCTTGGAGACATTACGGAGATTCTAAAGATGTACCGCGCCATTCTTATCCCCACAGACGACGAAGTGAGACCACGTGTCCGCCGATTGTATTTTAATCGGGGGATTGTCCTGGAGGGGAATGTAGACAAACCTTTCTCGAATCGTCCACGTTTCTCTTCTGTGATAAAGCCAAACCTCTGGCCCGCTCGATTGGGCGCACGGTGGTCTCGAACCTCAAACTGCGTTTCTAGGTGGGCAACCTTGGATGGAATCAATAAATGTCACCATCAGGAACCCACCAAGATATTTCGCGCAACGTGCAAGCCGGAGTCTCAATGTTGTGTACGTGGTAAGGGATACAAGACGTCCTGAGGGTCTGCATAACACGCTCTGCGGATACATCATAGATTGGAATGTTGCAACCTGCTCCAACGGAGGCGAGTTTGTGGCTAGTGTCCACGACAGGCAGGAGAGAGTGGATGTGGGAGGAGTATTTTATGGTCAGTCCGACCGCCGAAGCGCTAGAAAGGTCCTGCGCAACATCCCAAAGATGCACACGATGATCATAGTCCCCGCTCGCAGATCTCAAGGGAGACGTCAACGATGCCACGGCACTTACACCGGATCTTTTCGTCGTGTTTCAATCACGTTGTAGAGTTGCATGTCGAGAAGCCCGGAAAATGACCGTCAGAGAATGCCAGGGTGACAAGACGA
The DNA here is from genome assembly GCA_038088915.1 of Sutorius aff. eximius. Taxonomy (NCBI): domain Eukaryota; kingdom Fungi; phylum Basidiomycota; class Agaricomycetes; order Boletales; family Boletaceae; genus Sutorius; species Sutorius aff. eximius. The sequence goes on from JBBPJV010000312.1 coordinate 23,379, forward strand.
CTATGTTGATCTGACCGTGTTCCAAATACAGAAAACTAATCTGGTTTTGTTCTCGGCCATGGGCGGGAATTATGATGGGGTCTCCCCGGTGAGATAGTATGCATGCATCGTCGATGCACTCTTTGAAAGGTAAAGGGGTTGATCGGACATTGCGTTCCAAGTTCGGTGTACTTGTTATTCCGACCTGGTCAATCATGCCATGTGCAGTGACGATGCACGTGAAACCGTCATCATGCAATATACGGTGGGGTCTGTCGCGAGAGCCGAGCGGAAGAGACAGGTTACCACATCCAAGATTGAGGGGGTTGCGGTCAGAAAGCGAAGAAAGTACGTCTGCTTCGTCTTCTGGCATTGCCGAGTAGTCACGAGAGTAATCTAGACGATCCGACGCACGATCGTTGTGGCGACGGAGTTGGTTGGGAAGTGACCCGCCCATTCGGTGATCTCGCATCGAGTGTACAGGAAGTGTGCCGTTCGCAAGGACATTGGTTTGGGGTGGGAGCGGACCAGTGTCGCTGCTGCCGACGATAGGTATATCTTCGGGCTGCCCCACGGCCCACCCAGGTGTTTGACCGATGCTCGGCCGAGGATCTGTATTTGCTTCTGACAACGAAACTCCCGAACCACTTTTCAGAGATGGCAAGTATATGTTCACGTAGCCAGAGCGGAATGTTTCCTAGCGAGCAGAATTCTCTTGAATAACTGGAGCAGGAGTGTCCAGAGTCAAGTCAGTGACACTCTCTGTGGGCATTGCAGCCCGGTGTCGAGAGATAGGCTTGGCGTTTCTGGCTGGCACTGGGAACACCGTCGTCTCTATCGTGGAGGATTCGGCAAGTTTTCCCCCGACAGAATAACCTGACGGAGGAATCGAAGACTGGGCGCTGGGACGCCGGAGACAGCCTCTGAGTCCGGTGGATGGCCGTGGCCCGGGGATACGTCTGGCCCGACTGGGTCCGGGGTCACTGTTCTGGGGCGAATTCAACAAGATATCTGACAATCAAAGCAATCCGGTCCACCTGAGCAACGTCGCTATGGTTGTTGTGGATTTTGACAAACGATGGAGCCATCGTACCCGGCCGTGAAACGCCGATGCTTTCCGCGTCCAGACGATCATCGACACGATGTGATCCCATCTGGACGATATCTGAGTGGGTGAGAGGGCGAGTTTAGTGGGTTGCAGCAAGATCCGGCGCTTAAAACAACCTCTAGTATCATGTTCTGTGGACTGGGCAGCCCACTGAGTGCGACAGTTGAACAGCACGCTCCCATCACGATGCAGATACTTGAACGACACAACGGAGAGGTGACGATTGGTCTGCAAAGAGTTTTTCTGTGCCTCGATCCATCTCCTGCGTGCGTTATGGCTTCCGGGCGCGCCGATATGGCATTCGGGTGGGAGGGGAACCCGTACGAACTCCCAGCGCAGTGACTTGTCCGGGGCGCGCTGTGCGTACGCGGGGTGTGGCCGTGAAACCCTTGTGAGAGAGGCGTACTTCGTTGGGTTGGGCGTCATCCATGATGAACGTATTTGAGCGTGTTTGCAAGTTGAGCATGAACGACGTCGACCTCGCCGCGTCGAAACGGACGTTGAGTTCGTCCCCGTCGTCGTCTCGAAAGAGACCCAAGGTAGAGGTACTAGACAACATCAAGCTAGACTCGTACACCCTCCCACCCAGCGCTGTCCAAGGCGTAGAGCGAATCCCCTTCCCCCCATCCGTCAATGTGAATCGCTTGTCCTCCCAGTATCTGGAGCGCCCCGTGAGCCAGCGTACTCAAATCCTCCGCGAACAAGGCAGGTATGTGGTAGGCTTGCCCATAGTGCTGTAGGTCCGTTTTCGAGAACCTTTCCCTAGCGGCGCGCTGATCGATAACAAGCAACGATGGCATCGTCCTGAATTGGTACTCCTAGTAGCACGTTCCAAATCTCCACTCGCTTATTACCCCGAACAGGGTCCGCCCCAGGCCAGGCCCAATTGATGGCGCACTTTCGCACCGGGTCGACATCCCAATCGGCCGTCGAGGCAGCGCTTGGTCTACACAAGATGGGGACGGAAAACCCCCACTTCGGGTCATTCCGACCGGTGGTGGTTCCGGTACCAGCGCTGCAGATGCCATCATCGTTGACCCAGACGAGGAAGTAAGCGAGGTTGCATCCCTTCCTCGCGCTGACGCGCCGAAGGGACTTCCAAACAATCATCAAGCTTCCTTAATCCGGGATGCAATTGGCTGCCCGGACTCGGACGTTGAGTTGATGGAAAGTGATGTGGAAGACGAACCAGTGACCACATACCACTCTCCCCCGCCACTCGTTCGGAAATCATTTCCACCGGAGGTCCCTGACGTGTCGTCGGACCCGCCTCCAAGACACGCATTAATCAACGAAGACGGTGGCAGCAGTGATATGACGACCTCCGATTCCGAAGCCGAAGGAGCAGACGAAAGGGCAACTGGTACCGAATACATTGAAGACAGAAGTCCCGCTCGGCATGCGAAACGGCCGTCGCTCCCGTCTCTCCAACCCATTAGGAAGTTGCTTGCAGGAAGGCAACGGCGAGGTGACCCAGAAGGTGATGTCCTGCCTGAAGGTATCACTGTCGCGCCCAGCCTGTCACGCAAGCAGAAGAAAAAGGAAGTTCTTGAGGGGGCTCCTTCCATTACGAGCAGCGAGGGCGATGAGGAATTGGATTGTCACGCTTCTGATCCGCAGCTCAAAAGAGTACTTTTGCCTAAAACCGATCACGGGCGTGCTCGGCGACTCTTAATGCCAGCGTCTGCTGAACTTCCGCTGGTTGCAGTCACGATGAGAGGTGATTGTCATTTCATAGAGAGGAAGAGGAAGTGAGTGTTGGATTGATGCTGTGGTCCCGCAGCCATTGACCGTGCAACAGGTTCCGTATAACTGGCTACTCACTTCCCAATCCCGGAATCTATCGACATGTAGATGATGTTTGCATGGTTGGTGATACCGCTGTTCTCGGATGTGATAAAGGGACACATCAGATCTCATTTCTTTCTGTCGCGGTATGCATGCGGATTCCTGTCTGTCGAGCGGGTATGAGGTGTTGATGGCATATGAACAGGGAAAGCCGCAAATGATCGATGTCGCACGGTGCCCACACAGCAGTGGGCCGCGCTACCAAGATACGCAGAGGAGAGGCGTGAGTCGCCTCGCTGCAATACACGCCGAGGGTGGCCACATCAAATTTTTGTCTGGTGGCTACGATGGAACGATTCATGAGTGGACCGCTGACGTCGACAGACTGAGCGAGCCTCGTTCTAGGAAAGTGGTCTCACATGGTGCCTGTGTAATGGCGCTGGCATACCGTGATGGTGACAGATCAGTCGTGGCATCTACGCAGAAGAGACTGTACATAACGGATCTTAACCGTTACAGAACCATGACACATCCTTTCTCGAATGAAATCCAACAGATACACATACATCCGCAGGCAGCGTACGTCACCCTGCTAGAGGTCAGTGTGTGGCTGCATGTTGGCGCTGATAGGCTTAATATCGTCCCCCAAGGTTCGGCACCTGGACCGCCAGGTGCTGCTTTTCGACGGCCGGAAGCGGGGCTTTGACAGTGAACCATGCCTGAGCTTCGGCCACCGTAACACCAGCGGCACGTTTTCGAGGGAACATACGCGGGGTAGTGTTCATCTCGTTCACTTTGCACGGGCAAACGAGGACGGAGTTGTGTTGCTGTGGGATTTTCGAAACAGCAAGGTAGGATATTTTTTTAATTGCGACTAGGAGTTGCGATGAAAGCTCTGCCCTAAAGAGGGCGGTGGTCGAGAGACACTTCGAGCAGGCTGAGAGGGTGGTGCACACCATCTTTGCCGATAGAGACATTGCCACGTTCGGACAGGGCGTCGTTACATTCTTTGAGGATTATCTGCTCGGCAATAATTGAGAACTTGTGGACGATGGATAATGTCGAGTTCGTGTGACTAGTATAATTGATTGATTCTTGTTTGGCGAATACAAGCTCTCGCTGAGTGTCATGTCCAAAGGCCAAGTCCATCTCGTCGTCCGTCCCTTCCTTGTCAATACGTCCAGCAGGCTCACTTGCCCTCCTTCAGCGTATCCTCGTTGGTGCCGGAAAAGCATCACCGAGTCCCCCCGTCGGTCCAGCACTCGGTGCGCGTGGTGTCAAGTCTATGGACTTTTGCAAGGAGTTCAATGCCAGGACCGCCCACATCGAGCCTGGCGTCCCCATTCCCACCATGATTCACGTCCAGCCGGACAGGACGTTCACTTTTATCACGAAAACGCCCCCAACCACCTACCTGCTCAAGCAAGTCGCCGGCCTCGAGAAAGGGCCCGCCCGTCCCGGACACGAAATACTTGGCACCATCAGCCTCAAACACGTGTATGAAATCGCCAAAATTAAGGCGAGAGATGACCACCTCAAGCATCTCAAGTTGGAGTCGATCGCGCGTACCGTCATTGGTACCGCAAAAACGTTGGGACTCGAGGTCGTCCCGTGATTCGGACCGTCCTCTGTAGACCGTTCTGTCAGGTACGCCCTTGCCAACATCGTGATCCATCGGCTTATCATCTGTCCCCGATGCAACGCAGTTCGCCTTATCAATCTCTCCTGATTCCTCCCCCCCCACCCCCCATCCTCGACGCGTGTGCCAGTCTGTAGTTAGACATTCGTTAGGTGCCCCCCCCCAGCTGCTGCAGTAT
>JBBPJV010000313.1:0-28056 GCA_038088915.1 Sutorius aff. eximius
TCACTGCTTCCTTGCGGTTCGACGGCTCCTTGAACGTCGACCTGGCTGAGTTTCAGACTAATCTGGTTCCGTGGGTCACAAGCATTTCATATTTTCTTGGCTCTAAGAACCGTCTAGTTTCCCGCGCATTCATTTCCCACTTGCTACTTACGCGCCACTGCTCTCTGCTGAGAAAGCCACCCATGAGCAGAACTCGGTGAACGAGATGACTTTCTCTTGCTTTGAAAGCGGACATCAAATGGTAGCGTCCACCACTGAGATGATGCTATCAGCTGGTTAATATCTCCCTCCAGGTGAAATGTGAACCCAAGGAAGGCAAATATAGTACGTGGGGGAGCGATTGCCCCGATGATGTGCTGACTCCTTCCAATAGTGGCGTGCGCCCTCTTATACCGCGGGGATGTCGTCCCAAAGGACGTCCAGGCAGCCGTTGCCACCATCAAGACAAAGAGGACCATTCAGTTTGTTAACTGGTGCCCCACCGGTTTTAAACTCGGAATTTGCAACGAACCTCCGGCTCACATCCCTACCGGCGACCTTGCGAAAACGAGCCGCAGCCTCTGCATGTTGTCCAAGTGAGCTTCTTGGAGTCCAGGGTCGTATTATCAGCTGACCCCGTGAGGCAGCACTACTGCGATATCTGTCGCGTGGAGTCGCCTTGGTCAGTATAAAATCAAAACGACGATGGTTCCCCTAGATCCATTGACGCTCCGCCAGATTACAAGTTTGATTTGATGTACTCGAAGCGTGCTTTCGTCCACTGGTATGTTGGCGAAGGGATGGAAGAGGTATGCCGTCTTCTCTCCGCGCTTTTAGTAGGCTTCATCGCGTTGTAGGGTGAGTTTTCGGAGGCCCGAGAGGATCTTGCTGCACTGGAGAAGGACTACGAAGAGGTAGGCACCGACTCAGACGCCGAAGAAGAAGGCGCCGAGTATTAGGCAACCTGCTTTCGTTGTCACTTCTTTTGATAAAATTAATGTTATTTTGGATGGCTGCTCTAAGTAAGATACTGACTTATCAACTAGTGACTTAACTGACTTAACCTTTGGAAGTTTTTCACGAGCCACTTCTTTTTTTTTTTCAAAAGATATATTTCTGCGATGTTCTGGTCCTGTATCACCTTCGAGTACATGTATATTCGACGCTAAGTCAAGGTGATGACTATCTCGACACTATGACCACTGTCAACTAGTGCCATTGAAACACTGCTGGGGGTATCAGCGCTTCGACACGCAGATAGTAGGCTCGGGTAATGTTCACCTCGATAGGTCCTGGACCAAGTAGAAATAACCTTCGGGTGCATTCTCGGCGGCTCTTATCATCTGCTCCCTTGAATGGGTAGTTAGCAGGCCGATTACTCTCGACCCGGCAGCCAAGCCGCTCGCAACACCGGCGGGCGCATCCTCTACGACAAGACCTCATGACGAAATACGTCCACGACCTAGCTCAAAGAACAAAGCCACTCACAATCGCTAGCTCTAACGTTGCATCTAGCGGCCCCCTCTAGGTACGGATCTGGGCTTCGACAGGAAGCGTCATTATAGACATCAACGAGTAAGGAATGGAGAGTGTTACTATGGTTTCCCCTTGTGGACGTCACCGGCCGTTACAAAATCATCGGGAGGATTTATGTTTGCCGCGTTCAGGGCGGCAGTAGCATAGACTCTGGTTGCAGACGTGCAGATCGTCCATCGCTGATTAAGTTTAGCCTTGGTTGAAGACAGCTGTGGTGCGAAGTAAGTGAGTCATTGAGAGACGGTAACGAAGAAGTATCTCGCATTGTCAAGGATTGGGCGTACGCCAGGGAGCATCTTGATCCCGTTCTCTGCAGACTCGATGAGAGCTTGTTCGAACCGTTCAGCCTCGCCCTAATAGAGCAGCAACGGTCAGAGACACAGATACAGTTTAATTAGAGACCAAGTAACCTTGAGCAATTCTGCGTCAGTAATACCGCACCACTTTGCAAGATTATCTTGGGTCCTGACGCCGTGCGAGCCTACAGAAGAGCGATTTGGATGGCAGCGTGGTCACACCAGGATGGAGAATAATTACTGTGGAGGATCGTGTTTACATCGAGTCCAGGGTACGTCTTTGCGAAAGCGTTCCAGGCGCCAATGACGCCAGTAGTCGAATCGACCAATGTGCCATCCATGTCGAATAATCTGATCATAAGGCATCGCCAATGGCAGGATGAAGCAGAGACTCACACTGCGCCCACCTGGAACTTTACCTGAGGCATCTCGCGCCGGAGCGAATACCTGTTTGGATCCAAGGTCGTTGTCAAACAACCCCTCACTGGCCATCCCACTACGGACACCACCATCCAACAGTACTGTAATGCCTCCCCGACGTCGTCCACAGTTCACCCAGGAAAGCATCGGTCAGCAGCTTCAGCAGATACATCTCCTCGATGCATCCTCCTCCTCCGAGAACCTGGAGCAGCTTGGTCCCATCATCAAACAAATCCATGCAAACCGACAGCAGGAGGTCTATTTGCGCAACCTCCAAGCTCTTATCGAGGCAAAGGACGCGGAGATAGAAGGTATCTGCACAGAGAACTACCAGGAGTTTATCTCCTCCATTTCCATCCTCTTCACCATCAAGTCGTATACCACTAACCTCCGCGAGAAGATTGCGACCTTGGATGAAAACGTCGGACACCTGGGAAAGGGACTCGTCGAAAAGAAGAGGACTCTGCTGCAATCAAAGAAGACAGCATCAAATCTCGACGAAGCGATAGACACACTTCAAGCTTGTTTGAAACTTCTTGATGTCATTGATCGCATTGGCGACATGATCAAGGAGGGCAGGTTTTGGAGTGCCTTGCGAGTGAGTCGGACGGAAATGTTTCGGGTACTCATACTGAATGGTTACTTTCTCGAGTCTCTGGAAGATATCCAGACCATGCCGTTGACATCACTGTCACAAACCCCATTGTACCAGCATATATTGTCCTCCTTGCCCTCGCTTCGGGTTCAGGTACAGAATGCTGTCACTGCATCCATGAAACAGTGGCTACTTGAAATCAGGAATATCACTGCTATAGTGGGGAGGTCAGCCATGGAGAATATGGATGCGCGCACACGAAAGTGGAGAGCCCGGCGAGAAAGGGATCCGATGTTGAGATCAAGCCGCGTGGGCAGTGCGGTGGAAATGGTCACGTACGAAAGAACTGACAGTGAGTCCCATCCATGCCGGATCGATGATGATATTTAAGTGTCGTGGCGCAAGATAATGTCCTTGACAAGGAAAAGATTGGAGTTGATTTCCAACCGCTATATCAATGCGTCCATATTTATGTTTCCTTGGATTCACTCGACGATCTCCGCACCTCCTACCAAGGCGATCGCAAGGTTGGCCAGCTCTCACGATTCATGGGCGTAGCTAACCCTTTTTTCAGGCCCAATCGGACCTTATTCTTCCTACGCCGCTTTCTTTATCCTCCCTCCCTGCCCTCTTGGAAGAAATATGTGGTTTCTTCATAATAGAGTCCCATGTGCTGGAGACTACTTCTGGCTTCCGCTCGGAACGGGAAGTCGAGGAACTTTGGGATGCAGTCGTGTCTCGGTTGTCTTCAGCTATCGGTTCCGCCTTGGTAGAGCAAAAGGATCCTGACACTTTTCTAAGAGTCAAAGAATGCTTGACAGCATTTGTTATGACCCTCGAGGTGATTATCGCACGAACCTTGGCTGTGATGTCAATGACCCGGTTGCACAGTCCTATTCTTATTCGACATTTTCCCTTCATTCTCTAACGCTCGCTTTGTTCGAGAAATATACGACACTACTTGAAACTGAGTTTGGTAGGAAGTTGGATTCGGTGCGCTCTATATCTATGGTTTGTGTTCCCGCTCGTCTCATGTAAGATTTCTCTTAGGTTGTGCTCGACGATGATTACTTGCCAATGCACGTCGCTACGTCGACCGAGCGAGAGTCCGTGCTCAATAGTGTATGGCTGAGCGCCTCTGAAAAGGAGAAGCTTACTCAGTAACGCAGCGATTACTTGTACTGGCGGAACGTGCTCAACCCTTCCAGGAGCTCCGTGCCGCTCATTTTGCCCTGGTCACAAAGCTTTTATCTCTGTTGCCAGGATGTAAGCTTACTTCTTCCTCAAGACGTACAATACTCACAGGATCGACAGATCCGGACTTTCATTCAGCAGTTTTATCAGTTTGTAGAAGGCGTGTCGCAACACCACAGCAACATTGACGATCTCCTGAGTCGGGTAAGAGCTATGCGATTACCTTGACATGGTCCCCATTACAAGAACTCCTCTTTAGTCACTTGATAAGCTTCTGTCGAATCACATAAGTGACAGCATAAACAAGCGGCTGCAAAGTACATCAGCGCTGTCGCAGATCGCACAGATTGTGACCAACTTGGAATACTTCGAGGTAGCTTGTACCGAACTGGGGCAATCACTCACCGACCTCAGGTGGGTTTTCCAAATTCCCGGACGGGTTAGTAGGATGCAGTCACGCTCGGTAGATCGACACAACGAGGAGGGACGATTCGTCTCGCTTCGTCACCCTTCTCAGAGCTATTCCAACGATCTCAGAGACGAATAACAGCCCTCATTACATCGAAGCTTGACGATTTCTTCGATCTATCTGAATACGACTGGACGCCACAGCGCCGCGAACAGACGCCAAGCATGTATCTTTATGAGCTCGTGAACTGGCTTACGACCGTCGTAGATTCTCTTCCGCTCAAGGACATCTACAAGGGCGAGGCGTACAAAGGTGCTGTAGGGTATATCGCCGAGTGTTTCATGGTAAACACACCGTTCGTATTGATCCCTTTCACTGACATGAATGCGACATAGAACTTCATGATCGGTCCGAAAGTACCAGCGATGAACGAAAACGCGACTGCCAATATTGTGACTGATGTGATATTCTTGGAAGAAGAGATTACGAGGATAGGGCGCGGGCACCTCAAATCATCGTTTATCGAGCTACATTCTGTACGTGCTCCGTACCCATAATGGTTGCTTGTTCTCATAATGTTGCAGATGGCCAAAATTATCCTCTCAGATACAGTGCAGGATTATCTGAACCCAAGCATTCGACAAGCGTCCTACAGCGAGGTCAAGCCAAAGAGGCTACAAGCACTCTTGGAGAAACTCGCCAAGTATGGAGCAACTCGCCGCGACAGTGCTTCCAGGGAGAGGGGCGAGAGACGGAAGAGGGAAGCAGAAGCGTTGAACCGGATGAACCTAACATACACCTAATTCTCGGCTGAACAAACACTCTTTATTCCAGGCTAGCATAATAGCAAGATGTATGAACATCCATAGCATACTTGCAATACACAGCAAGTGGATGCGCGCTCGCAATGTTTGCAAACTATGAGGGTGTGGGAAGTTTGATTCAAAGAGGGTCCCAAGCAAGCGGTGATTTAATAGTAAAATGGTGTATCATTCAACGTCGTGAGGAAAGGTAGCCAGTGGATGCACAAGCGGAACCAGTTCAGGAGAGATCTACTCTGGCTCATGTCCTCCGTTTGATGTTGTTCGCCAACCACTCAAGGCCCTCGTACAGCCCATCGCCCGAAGTGGCGCAAGCAGCCTGCATCAGTTCCACGTCAACCATCAAAATTCGACAACGTGGTAAACCGGACACTAACCTGAATATACCACGTTCGCTGTCTGAGGGCTTGAAGGCCAAGTTTGTCAGTGATCTCAGCTGCATTCATTGCATTCGGAAGATCTTGCTTGTTGGCGAAAACAAGAAGAAGGGCATCCCGAAGCTCGTCCTCGTTCAGCATCCGTTGAAGCTCTTCGCGAGCCTCCGAGACACGTTCCCGATCATTCGAGTCAACCACGAAGATGATTCCTTGAGTGTTTTGGAAATCTGCAGCACATTGTCAAACCAAGGCTAAGCAATCCGAAAGATTGCAGACGCACAGTGCCTCCAGAGGGGACGAATCTTATCCTGTCCTCCAACGTCCCAGACCGTGAACGAGATGTTCTTGTACTCGACAGTCTCGACATTGAAGCCTATACGTTGTAAGAAAATTGAGCCAAGCACAGCATGTCATGTGCCTACCAATCGTAGGAATCGTAGTCACAATCTCGCCGAGCTTGAGCTTGTAAAGGATGGTGGTTTTACCGGCGGCATCAAGACCGACCTACATAGATACGTTAATAGAGTGGTCTGGGGCAAAGGGTATTCCACGTCCGCACCATCAAAATACCTAGAGAAAATGGCGAGAATTAGTGATGGCCGGAGACAAGGTAGATACGACGCTTACGCATTTCCTTGGTCCTGAAGAGGGTGGAGAGAAGACGCGAGAGCGAGAGACCCATTGTTGCGTTGCGACGACGACGAAGAGAGGCAAGTGGTTTGTCGGGTTGTAAGCTGAAGGTAAAGAACAAGTTTGCTGTTTGGACAGGTTAACGTGTGAGAATGGCCTTTCGAACTCCGCCGGTGGCACGCCCGCCCATAACATGCGCAATCGCAAGCTCAATTAAAAGTACTTCGGATATGTGACACGTACTCGTACACAACATGGTCTACGTGTTTACTCTGACCGTTTTGGTGCGCGTCGCTCCCGCTCACACCTCGCCGCAGCTGTGACTCACCACGCAGCGCCCCTGTGAGAAATTGCGCCAGCTCTGTGTTGCCCCCGCTTAGCGGGAGAAGCTCGAACACGACCATTTCTACGTGGCTCTTGCGTCGCGGCTTCTGTAGGATCGACTCGACACGGTTAAGTGATAATTAGCACGTGGGAGTGATGACCAGGAATCAGATCACTTGCCCTGTGATCAGCGAACTAACGATGAGATTCTCGACGTGATTCTTTAACCGCATTCAAGCAGTTTGCAGAAATCCGTAAGAAAATGCCCATCTATTGAAAACCAAGAAAAAACAAACAAAAGCTATTCAACAACCTAACGGATCCAATTGGTGGTGACAGATTAGTACCGTCTTGGACGAGGAATGTAATGTAATGGGGGACTGTGATGGGTTACCTAGGGTGCGGAAAATGTAGCGAAACAAAGGAGGTGGAGTAGGTAATACAGGCGTTGTGTGTAACACAATTAAGCCGTGATGGTTGCACTTGTGCAATAAATGCGAAAGTATCATTCACATAAAGTGCGCATACTTTTGGTGTGCCTATCGGAGTGTCGGTTATCAACCACTCGTGATGGTACAAACCTACCAGTCTAAGTCTGTCCTGCCAGGTGGGCATCCAATCTTTGACGCCACCCAACATAGTATGGGCAGGTCGGGCTCGGCTGATATCCACAGAGCTCAAAAAGAACTAGTTGTTCATGGAACCCTGCGCTAAACCAGACTTGCTCTCGCGCTACCGAGATGGTGCATCAAGAAGAAGGGAAGGGAATATGATAAGAACCGACCTTGTCGAACTGCTGACATTGCCTGTGTAGCATCTACTCGGCGTGTACACATTACTACAGCGTTTCAGCAACGAAGAACCCAGTGTGAGTGGATTGCGTCGACTCACAGTACGCAGCAACCACTGTGGCACTCCGAGTCAGGCCCTGGTTGCAATGCACAAGGACGACGCCTCCAGCCGCGATAGCTCGGTCTATGAATTGACAGGCGGAGGGGAGCCAAATCAAAAGATCGGCAAAGTCGACATCTTCCACAGGAATCCGCATATGAACGACTCCAGATTCGGGAATCTCAGCGGGAATTGCATCGTTGCAAACGGATACAATATGGGTAATCCGGCGTTCTGTTAACGACCGTGGTGATCTGGCCGCATGGATACTAGAAATGCGAGGTGGATCAGGAGGTGATACGTCACGGTAATAATAAGTGTCATACTTTCCGAGATACAGCCTACCTTGAATGATTGTATCGACGTTCTTCCAGCCCATGGCCCCTGACTGAAGAGTCTAGAATTCCTGTTAGAATGTCCGAAGTGACAACCCGATACATTGTTGGTTTTGTAGTTTCGGAAAGGCGCTAGCCTTTAGCAGTCGTAGGCAATTCGGAGAATCGAGTAACCGTACGTGCCAGTGGTTTGCGAACAGAAGCACGCCGATAGTGTTCAATGGCGGTGTGAAGAGATTGCATCGTCACAGCCAGAGGGACCGCTGAGGAGGAGAGTCGAAATGCGGTGCGCCAGATGTTGCTCAGAATAGAAGTCGTTGAAAGGCGGGCCCACCGCCACCGACGCGGTGGACTCGCATGACGCAAACTGACGCTCACTAGCGCATTTCAGAAACGACATGGTAAGGTTGCAGGAGAGACATGCCCCGTGGCGTCCCGTAACCGGCAGATTTGCTAAGTTAATCCTGTGTTTTTATTAGCTCTGATTACCAGTTAAGGCAACTTGAGTTCGAAAATTCGCAGGGGTATGACCATACTTGGCAAGTCAGGATGACATAAGTGACATAGGCCCGCTTTTAGACGCACGTCGGCTATCGAGGTAGCCGTGGCCGGAGAGGAACGTCATGAACGACGGAACACGTTGGAGGGCGAACATATCCAGTTGCACTTCCGTTCCTTGAGGCTTGAATAGATGCAGTGCAGTTACATAGACAATTTCTAAGCAAAAGCGCGTACCATGTGCACTTTCGACTGCATTGCCTGCATCCCCGGTCCGTTGTGGGATATACCGCCCGTGCAGGGTACTGCAATGGATCGGTGTCATTGGCCAAGTGGGACGGTTATGATATCATGTCGTGCTCCCGGTTCCTCGGACTGACTTAACTCTTCCTCTGACCCAAAAACACAACGGCTGCCACCCCGTCCGTCCCTGGCTCTCCGGACCCTTTTCGCTAAAGGATGACGGTGCGCAAAACACGCCTTTACCACATTGCTGAAGGGCGCTCGCCAAATGCGATGTCCACGAGGCGCCATGGGAATACAACGAGCTTGTCGGGCTGAGAGGCACAAGTGACTCGAGGGTTAAACGCGCCAGCGAGTCAGACGGCCGCGTGTATGCTGCGCGACGGGGTAAGCCACAGGAACGTGGTGAGCCATCGAGTAGGACCTAGAGTCTGTCGTGTTAATTGCTGGTCCCGATGTCGGAGATATAGATCCGAACGGGGTCCATGCACTCCATAAAAATGGAGTCACCGTGCCAAACTAATCGCCACATCCAAATTTTCTATCTACCAAACGATCCACCCTTGCGTCAGGCAAACCCCGAGTATAAAATGCTCCAGATCGAATGGAAGTCTTCTGTACGTTGATCCGAAACGATCATTTGGTGCCGCTTTTCAATTTCAAAAAGCATTATCACTCAGATGGTCGTCGTCGCAGCCGCCCGAAGGCCTCAACGGTGCACGGCTGGCTCGTCAAGTGGCGTGCTACATTCAGTGGCAATGAACGTCTTCGCAAGGAAGGCATACGTGAAATGCGCGAAGCCAAAGCCGTGCGAGAGTGGAAGAAGCAGCGAAAGGCTGCTCGGCAGCCCAAAGCAGGAACATCAAAGTCTGTCCCCCATCTTTGGCCACTCTCACTCGGCAAGAAGAGGCAACGACTACAGGTGACTAAAAGGTTGCCTCGTGGTTCTCAACAACATTCTGCTCCCAAGCACCCCAACGATTTCAGCTCGCGGCGTCTAGCTTCCCCGACACATTCGCCAAGAGCTGTTCCTTCTAACAGCAGGCGGTCTGGTCACAGCCGCCGGGGAGCAAGAGATCATCATTCACACAATTCACGAAAGCCTTCCCAGAGAAGTCGGGGGGATATCGTTCGGGTTGCAGAGAAGAAACGGTGATCCAACGCACCAGCGTAGCCATTTGTGTATTTATTGTTCTCGGGACATACACTTATGTTAGTAGTCGGACTTGATCCGCACACTATGCCTTGAGTCAGAATACTGACTACGAATACATGGTCCACTACACATGTTAGGAACCCCTATTAGACATTCCTTGACATAATGTAGGCAGGACTCGCATATCATGCAACACCATAGCATGAGTCATGCTACCCGTCAAGGGAAATACTGTTAAACGCTGCAGAAGGGATGAGGCGGACTAAGACAATGAGGCTTGAAAGCAAGTGGGTCCTTACGCATGTGCTCAGTGCAAGCTGTCTCCCATACTGGCTATCGCACGGGTTTTCTTCCTCTTGCGCCTCTTCCGCTTCCTTCTAGGAATGTTCGAATTGCTGGGGTCACCAGATTTATCAGCGGGCTCCACTGGGCCATCAAGATTTAGTAATGGGATCACAAGAGGGTTGGTTTTATCGGATATGGGATTAGTGTGAACACGAGTGGATTCTGAAGTTGGTATTTTTGTCATAACCAGACATCGTAAGTCCAGAAAGGAATGAGGCAAATGCGTGGACAGCAAGTACAAGGTTGGTTACGCACCGTAACATTTCGAGGGTGAGAGTGCAGTAGAGGCACTTGGAGTAGAGGAGTGCGTAATGTGGACAGACGATCTGACTGGCGGTGACGGGATTAGTGTCGCTGGTTGCTCCTGTTTGGTTACATAGGGCCGCTGACCACTCCCCCCTTGCTTTTCTTCCCCGGAGGATGAATCTGGTAATTGGGTTCAGTTACTGTGTGGTACCGGGGGCAAAGTCGATAACTCTGACTATGCTTTTGAAGCCTTCTTAGAGTCAAGTTCTTTAGCGAAGAATCCGAAGGTTTAGAGACATTCTCAGTGGAAAGACACTGATTAGCTCCGAAGTTGGCCGTCCTTTGCTTTTTGCTGCCTTCATGTCCAAAAGGGTCCACCCTCGTTTTCCGCTTGGCCGGCCTCCCTTTATGTTCTTCGTCATCCGACTTGTAGGAATCCTGGGGTTGTGGTTTTGCGATATCTTCCCTTTTTGCGCCGCTCTTTCCCAGCCTACGCTTGAGTTGGGAGGCTTCGTGAACTAGCGGTGTTGCCGTAGGAATAGGTGCACCAACACCCAATCTGTGCATTTTCATCCGTAAAGTCTATAAAACGCATAGCATCGTTGGATACCTTGGAGGCCGGCGCAGTTCCTCCTCGAGCATTTGTGCGGCATTTACACCATTAGAGGCAAGTTGTGCAAGGTGAGAAGGTTTTATCCAAGACGTCGCTAGATTATGCGCAAAAGACATGGTCATGTCGATCTGAGCCTGCAGAGTCTCCACGTCCATATCATCTTCGGCGACCATTGGGTATCGGTGCAGATGCTGGTCTTTTGAAAGCGCGTTTTCTCACGCTCCTCTCCCCAACAGGAGTCTTTGGCTAGTACACAATGACAGCATCTTTCCTCGGATGCCATGGTGAACAAGCGAAAAAGGGATGAATTCAGCGATTTAGATGAAATAACACCAGGAAAACAAAACCTTCCTGTCGCGAATCTCCCACACAACTTTGATGGAGAACCACAGGATGGTACGGAATACTTGTTCTTGGTCAGGTATTGTCTATTCCATTTGTCCTCTTCGCGCTCACAGAGTCCGTAGGCGTGATGCACGTCGATTACCCCACGTCACCAGGGTGCGAAACCCATATGAAGTATCTGAGGTGAGGATGGATATGTCCATACCCTCACCTCCCAATGTCCTTCCTTGTGAGGAGTGGAGGAACGTGTTTCAAAACCATTTCTCTAATCTAAGAAAGGTAGGCGTGTCTCTATGTTGATATCTGGCTTTTATTTATCTGGCACAGAACCTGACCCAGATTACGATTCACATCGATGACGGCCAGTCGGGCTCAAGACAAAAGGCGATTCCAGAAAAGAAGGATAGGAATGCATGGTGGAAGTTCCTCGCGGGACATCCCGAGTCAGCATGGAATCCAAGTGCCCAGTCTGTGCGGAACAAATCCAGCAACTCATGCCGTCGGGTGTCCGTCGGCCCCGCGAAGAGTGTACACCCTGGGGATGCGACAAGCCTCCTGGGCATACAATCAAGAGACGAATCTTCCCTCCTTACGATCCATTGCTTTGATGATTCACCACGAAGCGATCAACGACGACCGGGCCCCCTTGACCTTCTTCGAAGTATGGGATCAACGAATCAAATGCCATCCGCAATGGATCCCTTGGCATCATCAGGAAAGGCCGAAGAAGAGCACAATCCTGAACATCTTTTGCCCCCCGAGGTTACACCCAGCCATTTAAGGGACATCGACCATGTATGGCATCTGCGCTTTAACCCCGTCCCCCTGCTAATGTTCAGCACAGCGAATGTCAATTCATTTGCTAATGTACTTTACACACTGGATAAACGTCCATTTGCAGAATCCCGGTGATCCACTGACAACCATCTCAGTTACTCACGGGCGGTGGATTTTTGCGCTTCTCACCAAAGTAGAAGATCAATTGTCCGCCGATGAGATGAATCTGCTGCGCAATCTATCCCGTGCCTGCCTCGGGCTCATTCAGAAGTACAGAGGCGACCAAGTGACAAGTAACACAGAGTTTCAAAATGAAGAAGCTTCAAGTCCTGCGCTCATAGAAGGCACGATGCGCATGTCGGATGTGTCTTGCTGGATGGTGTTCGCTGCGGTCGCGGGGCACTGGGGTCAACGGGACCTCTGGACTGATGCCGCGGCTGCGTTGGCGGGTGCCTGACTACTTATGCGCGCTACGGAAGCGGACTTTGTGCGGTACCTGCTACTGATGATCACTGCGTTGAAGTGTTCTGTCTTGCGATGTACACGGACATGAATAGTAAAAATAGACATCTGCTAGTGAGTACTTATCAGCTGGTATGTCGAGGTGATAATGCGATATGGGAACCGAACCAGATTGTTTGCTCAAGATGAGCATGGCACAGGTGGTGACTAATTGATCTGCGATCGTGCTACCCTGGAACCCTTAAGCGTCTCCCATTTCACTCGCAACCAACCGGCTCGCCCCCGCTCAGCATGCGCGTCTTCGCCAGCATCCTCCTAATTGTCTCGCCGGCCTTTGCCACATACACGGTCTTTTTCCCTAGCAGTGGTAGTAGTTGGAACACCACCGGTCCCAACATTCTCGTGTGGAACCGCACGGCTACCGACCCCACCAGCTTTACGGGAGTCCTGTCGAATCTAGTGAGCCTTTCTGTATGTTCTTCTTATTGTGCTCTACAGACGAGTTCAAACAACAGAATACCGGCACTACCCAAATCATGGATAACCATGTCGACGGAACACTGAATATCGCTCAGTGCTCTGCACCCGGTGGAGTGTGGCCGACGGGAAATGCTTTCCGTGTCATTCTTGCCCAAGATCCCAATGACCTCGGCACTATACTCGGTCAGTCTGACGTGTTCGCCATCACCCCCAATGGGTCTGCGACTTCTTCTGCGTCAATCCAGTAAGCATCTGGGCGCGCGTCTCGATGTTCTTGACCTTGTCAAATTTGACAGAACAATCACTTCTGCCATCACCTCCACCACCTCGTCTAGTCCGAGTTTGACAAGTTCGGGGACGAGTACCTCATCTACTGGGGTCAGCGCCGCATCTCCTGGTGTAGACACACAGGCTGGATTACTCACCGTGGTTGCCGCGCTGACCGCTTTTATCACTGCTCTTTTCTGATCCTCACCACCCAAGTGGATGGCTGTTGCACTTGTTCATTTGCTTGCCTTGTCGCGCTTCTGTCTGGATTCTCGGCCATACCTTCTCACGGTATATGTGCTTGTGGCTATTTAGTTTGTGCACCATCACCTAGTATACGTATTTATGTGTTGGCTTGTATTTTGCTCGGCAAATCGGAATGATTATCCCCACTCCACATAGTGCCTGCCCACACCGCTGATATGCACCATTTCGAGCACCTACTCCCCCCCAGCTGGACAACACAAATAAACGCCTGGCTCGCAGAGGACACCCCATCCTTCGATTATGCAGGGTATGTGGTCGGGGAGACTGAGCGAGAAGCGTTCCTCTTTGGCAAGGGAAAACAATCCTCTGTGCTTGCTGGCGTGCCTTTTTTCACTGAAATCTTCCGCCAACTCGATTGCCAGTACGTAACTCTCCTATCCCACCCACTGATCATCACCATCGGCTCTCGCAGAGTAGAATGGCATATGCAAGAAGGGGAAACGTTCGAACCTGTCGCCCGCATCGCCACTGTGAAAGGGAAAGCTCGACATCTCCTTCTGGGCGAGAGAGTCGCACTCAACCTTCTCGCAAGATGTAGCGGAATCGCGACCAGGTGAGCATTGGTCACGCTCGGATCAAGAGCATTCCTGATCGTCATCGTCGACAGGTCGAAGCGGATTAGGGATCTGGCT
Source organism: Sutorius aff. eximius (assembly GCA_038088915.1). Classification (NCBI taxonomy): domain Eukaryota; kingdom Fungi; phylum Basidiomycota; class Agaricomycetes; order Boletales; family Boletaceae; genus Sutorius; species Sutorius aff. eximius. Next base: position 14,139 of record JBBPJV010000313.1, read on the forward strand.
AGGGCATATGGATACAAGGGAATCATCGCTGGCACGCGCAAGACGACACCAGGTAATCTTGCTGCTCCTCGGCTCCTCAAAGCATTCTTTGGATTCACATCGTTTCTTCCGAAGGCTTCCGGCTGGTTGAAAAGTATGGTATGATCGTTGGTGGAATCGACCCCCACCGTCATGACTTGTCCAGCATGATTATGCTCAAGGATAACCATATCTGGTCAGCGGGCGAGTGGTCTTCCCTGTGCTATTCTTCCAAGTCCCGCCTCATATAGGCGCTAGGTTCCATCACGGCTGCAATCCATCAGGCACGTTCTGTTGGAGGATTCACTATACTTCTCGAGGTGGAGGTCGGTTCGGAAGCAGAAGCCCATGAAGCGATTGACGCTGGCGCTGACATAATTATGCTCGACAACATAGAAGGGGGTGAGCTATCCAGTGTCGCACATAAGCTGAAAGAGGTATGGGGAGGTAAACGGAGATTCCTGCTCGAGTCAAGTGGAAACATCACGGAGAGTAACTTGGAAGAGCGCGCAATCAATGGTACATGGATTTGGCATTTATGTTTCCCTTTTGCTCACCTTGTCTTCCAGATATCGATATATTGAGCACCAGCGCCGTTCATCAGTCCGTGCAACACGTAGATTTCAGTCTGAAGATACAGATACCGAAGTGAAGGGTAGAAAATGCGATTGATAGATCAACACCCCAAGTTGAACAATTTCAGTGCGTTCAATCCCAGGACGTTGGAACGCGCGGAATCCGCCCATGACCGTACACTTCGAATGGCCTCGAGGTTTTCTTCAACACTTCGCCATTTCTGGCTCGCTTCGAGGGGCGGGAAGAACGGGTGATCTGTGCCGAATAGCAGCCTGGTACTTCCAGCCTCCGCGTCATACTCCACACTTGTGCTGCTATACCCTTTCGCTCGTCCGACGACGTCGCTCACAAAACTTAGTTCCTCTGACCCGTACGCGACTGCATCAAAGTAAAGTTGGCCTAGATAGTATCTTGCGTCATGCTTCAGCCGTTTTGCGACTATCGGATCGTGTGCGATACATGAAGCAATGCGGGAAGACAGTTGAGGGAGAGCACCACCCGAGTGGGCCAAGAGCAGACGAAGGTTCGGATAGCGGTCCAAGACACCACCCAAAATAAGCCGAGTCACTGCCTGGAATACTTCGTAAGGGGGGTTTTCCGGACAAGTGGTTCTGCTTACAATTGTGGTTTCGAACGGAAATCCCAAAGCCAAGGGGAGGACGTGGCCATTTGCCTTGTCGCCAAAGGACTTGGAATCGACACCGTAGTGGGGGTGAATGAAAACAACAAGATTTGCTTGTTGAAGAGCGTCCCACACTGGTTCTAGCATCTCATCGTCTAGACCGTTGCCCATCCCCCTCGTGCCCATGATTATACCCGATATGTGAGGCAACGCGCTGATTTGTTCGATGATCTCAAGCACCGAGGATACGGCAACACCAGGAACAAGGGGAAGCAGCCCAAAGCCATATATTGACTTTAACCCTGGGAAGCCTTCCGCCTCGGGCGATGTGGCGCAATAGTTTTCCAGATCGTTGTTCAATTCGTGCGCAAGTGTATGTACACGCTCTGGAGGCAAGAAATCAAGCCATGGGTTTGCTGAGCTGTTCACGATGTCAGTACCACGAAGCCACGGATAATACGGCGATCGAGCACCTGACGAAGGAGATATCAATGTCGTGTCGTTTCATGAACCGCAGTTTTTGGTCACGGTCCCAGTACTAAGTTCAGAACACCTCGGATCAACATAGTGGTACACTGTTGGACCTTACAACCCACCTGGGGTCCCACAGGGCGGCCGACTCCAGGCTCACCCTCTAGGATCAACAGCCGCTCTTCTGGTTGGTTATCTGCACTTATTCGGCTGTATATACGAGGTGCTGAAGAACGAGCGCGTAACTCGTCAGCGTACCGCGGAAGGTAGACATGAGTGTGGATGTCAACGACAGGTGCTCGCGCGGATAGAGCCCGTTTGGACAGTTCTACCATGGTTTGTTTTCCCAAGTTCATCGATAAGGCAAGAGGAAACAGTGGCGCGTTGGTATAATTTAGAAGCGAAACGAGGTGTGATAATTTTGTTACGCAAAACGTTGTCGAACTCACATACTAACCAAAAGGAACACCCGGGTACCACGATGGACCCCCATTCACAAGGATAACCGATCTCCGTTGTTGCCTTTTTACGGCTGTCGAGTTCTAGTGGCTGTTGTTAACCTGAGCCTGCTACACCTCACTCAACCTTAACAGAGCAATACCGGCCAAGAGCACGACGCATATCATGGCTGAAACGGGCACTCCCCGAGCGAGGATGCGGGCTAGCCTCGACGAGGTACTTCCTGCTCGACATGCTTGATTTATTCACGGATTAATTTCGCATTAGTTGGCACAGATAGCCACCAGGCTCGCCCGTATCGGCGACGAGTTCAACGATGTGGTCATCGAGTCGGCGAGCGAAGCCACGACGTGGAGAGCTCGCGTCGCAGAGCTTGAGGCGAGGCCGAACACAGAAGACCACCAAATCGCACGAGGCAACAAGCAGGGTAACGCCGAGCGTAAGCTCAAACTTGTCCGCCGTGCATTGCAAGGGCTCCTGGAGGAACTGGGGGTATAGTAGCCACTTGAAACACACTTGACAGCTCCGTTCTGACTGACATTACCCAGCCGGATGATGGGGTACTGTCGAATATCGGTCATTCACCCAGGCCTGGATGCGTTTCTGCCAGCGAAGGGTGTACGACACCTCCGAGCCAATCCTGTAGACCAAATAAGCCCAAGATGGCTGTGAACCTAGAGGACGGCTGGCATATGTCGACGACGCGCACACCCAAAAGTGCAGAAGTGATTTGTCCAATACCTTGGGCGAATCTCGGGAATCGCTTGGCCATTGATGAGGAAATGGTATGTTCGATTGATTAGTGCCCATTATCAGATTGTGAAATTGAATCCTTTTCCAGTTGTGCTCACTGGAAAGGTGAGTCGTAGAATGGCTTCCAAAAATCCAGCGGATCGTTCGACTGATGACTATCTAGCCTCCTAAAAATGGATGATCTTTGCTTTCGCGTTCAGATTATTCACAATATGGCATTTATTTATGAACCGATTGTGATGGACGGGCCGTCGACTTCTGTTTTGTTTGACTGGGGATCACCTGCTGACAATCAGGATACAGCAGCATACATTCAGATGTCGATTCCGGGGAATAATGTCTTCCATACCTTCACCCTTTCCTCGAAGGTTCGTCTCGTACGTTTGAATATGCAATCCTTCTGATCCTGTGCTCAGGATAAGACTGGCCAAATTATATGGCATTATATTGGTGCTCACGTATGGACACTTATACCTCAAATGCCCATCTGGAGGTCGACAAGTGACAAGGTACGATTCATGTTGCAGCATTGCCACCTTGGATACAAGATGCTTTTCTAGGGAAAGAGGATTTTTATTTCACGCCTCAGAAAGCAATGCAACGGGAAGTACTCGGAGAATGAGCTTCGCCAAATGATTGAGGATGGTCGGCTTGAACCGTTCTGTGTGGAAATATCAAGTAAATCCTGCATTGTCATGAGCAGGGCGTTTGCTACTGAATGTCTACATTACGTGCACTCGAAGTCGCGGCCAGGTAGAGCTTGAAGCTCGAGGCTCGAAGTGACTCAGCTCCGTGCTGTAATGGTTATTATGTTCGCCCATCCGAAACACTGCTCCGGCCATGTGAACACTACGGTCAAGTGGACCCCTTTTATTCAATACGTTTTCGAAACATGTGGTACAGAGTGTGCATCTTGCACACACGCTGTGTATGCGTCGCTCTTCACAGTACCAAGACTTGTCACCTACTACCGTTCATCATCCGCATCCTATCAGGGTGCATGCCGCCAGGGCCAGTGTTGCTCGGGGTTCCACTACTTGCGCCGGGTGGGCCTGCCAGAGCGGACCCACTTGAAGGGGAAGGTCCGAAGTTGCCACCCGGAGGGAAGGGGGGAACATTGGCAGCCGAGCCGGGTGGACCATTGGGAGGAAACGGTGGTGCACCTGGACAGAAACCAATGAACATCAATTCAACGACGAAAGTTCGAGAGCATACCACCAGGGAATGGGCCTGGAGGCATAGCGCCGGGAGGGAATGGAGGAGGACCACCAGGAGGAGCGCCCATGGCTCCTGGTGGCGGCATGGCCCCGGGAGGGAATGGTGGACGGGCTGTGAAAGCTGTGGGAATAGGCTAAAGTAGCGAAAAGGCTACGCACGGAACGGACCGGGCGGAGGACCTCCAAAGCCAACGGGCGGTGGACCGAAAGAAGGTGGTCCTACCAGGTGCTGAGGGCCGAAGCCAAAGCCTCCCGGAGGAGGACCACCCCCACTCTCGTAAGCAGCTGTGATCTGGTCGATAATGCTTTGAGCTTTGTCGTGCCCGAGTGCTGAAAGAAGACGTCAGAGAGAACTCGTCGGAGAGAGGATGGACAGACTGACATGCATAGTAGTCTCGAACGTTGGCAAGATGGTTGCGACCACTGTTATGAGCCTTGCGGACTGAGATGGAGTGAGAGATGTGATGAGCGCCAAGGAACGAGACACACCCGAGGCAGAATCGTGGGTTAGAAACACATCACAATAGTCGCAGTAGTGTTTCTACGCAAGCGGGTGAGCACAAGCAACGTGGGTGGTAGAGGAACATACCGGCATCAAGGAGGTCGGATGGATGTCAAGGATTAACTGCGCTTGGGGTGAAAATGGCCCGCGTGCTGACTAATCTAGCTCATAGTTGGGATGGATCCCTCATCGACAGGCATACAAGAGCCTTTTGATCTCATTCGACTATCGCTCAGCGAGCGGGTATTCGTAAAACTACGTGGCGATCGCGAACTAACAGGGGTCTTACACGTGTGTCGCCCCGTCATTCTACGTGCCTCGGGCCTGACGGTCGAGGACAGGCATATGATGGACACATGAACCTCATTCTCAGCGATGTCGAAGAGACGATCATGATCGTGGATCCTATTGATGGAAACTTTGAAGGGCAAGGCGGTGTCAAGGTCGGTGGGAGTGCTGGGCGATGTGAGTGGTGCTAATGGCCAGAACAGGTTGCAAAAAGAAAGATGGAGATGCTGTTCGTCAGAGGAGACGGTGTGATCTTGGTAGGCCAAAATGGGTGACTACGGACTCGTGCTGACACTCTGCCAAGGTGTCACCTCCATCGCGAACATGAACACCCGCGTCGTGCACTGTCTGCATTGCATTGAACGGTATTATCAGTAGGGTACGAGATTACACAAAATACATCGCGGACGAGAGGGAAAGATGATGGATACTGTCAGTATAGCGATCGAGTCACAGTACTCAAACTAGGGTGGCTCTGTAGACGGGTTGTCTGAGGCGTGGGTGGCGGTGGATGTGGCCGCGCGAGGGTCGTCCGAGTCTGGGACCACTGCATCTTCAGGCCAGGTCTCTGGGTCTCTGCGCCACGCCGCGTGGATGACCTTTACCTGTGGATGTATTACGGACAGAAAGACACGATAGGACTGGTGCACGTACTACGAGGCTCATGGGGAGACGATGCTTGAGCCTGTTGCCTTTAACGAGGCCTTTCCAGACCTGGTCGATGCCGCGTGTCCATACCGGATCGGTGTGGGGATCGGGTGAGTTTAGGAGACGCTGCAGACGGGCATGAGATGGATGTATGCGTCGAGGCTGGATAGGGCCGTGCGGGGATGTGAGCCAGCGTTCCCGACGGACTGCGTAGTGGTTAGGGCCAGGTGGGGGCAGTGGATGAACCATATCTAGCAGTAAATTCTCACGAGTGTGGGTCTGTAATACCCTCGCGCGCAGAGCTTGTCCAGCGACCGCCGTCATGAGGCCATCGAGACTCGTCTACCGCCACACGTCCCCCGCGCAGTCGACGACGTCCCTCTCAGACAACGACGACGACGATACAGCTAAATCAACAATATTCTCCCGCTCTCTCTCCACCGTCATCTCTCCCGCACAATGGGCTTCGCGTCCCCACAACACCGACCCAGGCGCACCTCCCTCCTCCCATTCCCCCATGTCACATCTACCTCCAGAGGTTCTCATACACATCCTCAAGCACATACACTCACAGCGTGATCTCTATCACGCCCTACTCGTCTCTCGCTCGTGGTGCGAGTGCTCTGTGGAGCTTCTTTGGCACAGGCCCAGCTTTACCCGTCTCTCAACCCTCGTCAAGATGATGCGGGTCCTCACCCGCGCAGACCAAACCTTCACCTACGCCCGTTTTATTCGTCGTCTCAACTTCCTTTTCTTAGGCGCCGACCTCACCGACGCCCTTTTCTGCCGTCTCGCCCAGTGTGATCGGCTCGAACGTCTCACCCTTGTCAACTGCCACGCCATCTCCGATGACGCCCTCTCGCGTGTCCTCCCTTGCTTACCAAATCTGGTCGCAATCGATCTCACAGGCGTTACCAAAACGTCCGACATCGTTATCGCTGGTCTCGCCGCCGCATCCAAGCGTCTCCAGGGCATCAATCTCAGTGGTTGCAAAAATGTCACCGATGTTGGTGTCCTCGCTCTTGCCGCAAACTGTCCTCTCCTTCGCCGCGTCAAACTCAGCGGCCTCGAGCATGTCACCGACGCCCCCGTCTCCGCCCTAGCAAAGGCTTGTCCTCTTCTCCTCGAGATCGATCTTAACAACTGCAAGCGCATCACAGACATCTCCGTTCGTGACCTTTGGACATATTCCACTCATATGCGGGAGATGAGACTCTCCCAATGTGCAGAACTCACGGACGCAGCATTCCCTGCGCCCCTCCGGAATGATAATATTCCCCGCACCAACAACCTCTTCCCTGCTCCCAGAAATTCGGAGGAACTTCCCCCCCTCACCCTTTCCAAACCCTTAGACCATCTTCGCATGCTCGACCTCACTTCCTGTTCACTCATCACCGACGATGCCGTTGACGGCATCATATCGCACGCACCAAAAATCAGAAACCTTGTCTTGTCTAAATGTGCGCAACTTACCGATCGCACGGTCGAGAATATCTGCCTTCTTGGCAAACACTTGCACTACCTCCACCTCGGTCACGCCGCAAACATATCCGATAGATCCATCAAATCGCTTGCAAGGTGTTGTACACGGTTGCGATATGTAGACTTTGCGAGTTCGTCATACCCTCCCCTTCGAGGTATCTAGTACTGACCGGCTCCCAGATTGTACGCTTCTCACCGATATGTCCGTGTTCGAATTGGCTAGTTTACCCAAACTTCGTCGCATCGGTCTCGTGCGAGTCAGTAACTTGACTGATGAAGCAGTCTATGCCCTTGCGGAACGCCACAGTACTCTGGAACGCATTCACCTCTCATACTGTGACCAAATTTCCGTGATGGCAATTCATTTCCTCCTTCAAAAACTTCACAAACTCACGCACCTGAGCTTGACTGGGATACCCTCTTTTCGTAAACCAGAGCTGCAGCAATTTTGTAGACAGCCTCCACAGGTGCGCTGGAAACAGAATCCAAGCTTTACTGTACCTCACGCAGAGCGCAGGAATTTAATATGAGTCAGCGTCTGGCTTTCTGTGTGTACTCCGGAAATGGCGTTACAAAGCTCCGATGTTTCCTGACCGATCTATTCAATACCATCACGGAAGACATGAACGGGGATGATGAGGAAACGGAGTATGACGATGACTTTGACGAAGGTTTTAACGAGGTGCCCCAAGATGTCGAGATGGAGATAGATAACGAAGGCGACATTGAAGTTGACGAAGACTTCATGCATGACGGTCCTTTCCGTTACCGAAACATGGATCCTCCCGTTATTCAATCGATCCAGCCGGCAGACAATTCTGTGTCGCACGCCCTCGACGTACCCATACAACGCAATTCGACGTTACGACCTACTCGAGTTTCTCCGCCGATCGGTGGTCCAGCCACCGCCGCACCGGCTCCTTCCCAGCCTGCAGTTCAGGATGTCGTTATGCAGCCCGTGGCAGGTCCACCCAACGGGATGCAACAGCGCCCGCGGGTATTCGGACACCAGCCGGTGATTGAGCTGTCCGCTTCTCCAGCACCAAGTGACATCGGTTCCAACCGTAGCACCGGAACAACGCATTCGAACGGGGCTGCCTTCTTCCGGACATATAATGACGTTTCGTCTTCGTCAAGGCATACTGAAGCGATGACACCCGACTATATCTACGCGGAGATTGGGCACGGCAGGGGTACAGTTGGGCATTCAGGACACGCGAATCCTGTGCCTAGACATGTTTACCCGTCCGGCACTTTGCTCCATGGCGCAATCGCCCCTGCCTCACAAGGTATCACCCAAGTTATGCACTCGGCGGGTCTCCCCTTGGATATGTACCAAGAACGTGGGGCACTAGCGTCAGATCCTTCCACCATAACAGAACCTTCTCTACCATGGCCTCATCACGAACCTCCATCCCCAGCGACAGTGCAGCCTAGTTCCCCAGAGACATACCAGGCTATATTACCCACTATGGCTCCCGATACAGACCCTCGCGAGCCAGAAGCAAGGGGAAGGAGCGTGAAGAGGAGTCTGCGAAGTACGATCAACGCCGCGGAGCACTATGCAGCCACATTCCTATTCGGACGTGGGTCCGCATCAAACAGCACGGTCCACGACGGGAACACCAACGGGCATGCGGGTCAATGGCCAAGGTCGTAGATGGTGTGGACATGCTACATATGTTTGCATAATTGTATTAGCGTTACAGGGCTTGCCCGGGTATAGTTCTTGTCACCCCCACCCGTCAGTTACAAGGCATTAGGACCATCAAGTAGCTTTCTTCTTCCCTTGTTTATGTTGCTGTTGTTACGATTAGTTGTATTCATATGCCAATGTAGTCGTCACCACAACTCGGATATCCTTTCATGTTGCTTTTGTGACAACACAGCTATCAGAGTTCCCAAGGTTTCTCTTTGCTGGTTCTTGCCGAGCCTCATCAATCATGAACATTCGCGTCGCGAGGGTACGTGTCGAGGCGTGCAGTTGTCCCCTTTGCTCACGACTAGCTAGATAGAGGATCTCCAGGGTATGCAAACATGCAATCTGCACAACTTGCCAGAAAACTACACAATGAAATATTGTACGTCAGTATCATCGTTTCCCCGCACATAGACGCACCTGCCCTTGCAGACCTGTATCATGCCATGACTTGGCCGTCTTTGTCGTATGTTGCGGAAGATCACAAAGGACGGATAGTCGGATACATCCTCGCAAAAATGTACGGTCGCTATCGGTCACCGTGCATTCACGGCTCTTACTCCCATCTGCAGGGAAGAAACTGAAGAGCCTCAGGATGGTTCGACACCTTCTGTGCCTCCCCATGGTCATGTCACTTCGATATCTGTCCTACGGTCGTATCGACGCCTGGGACTAGCCAGAAAACTGATGTTGCAGTCTCGTAGGCCTTCTTTTCTGGAATCATTTCTGTGGGATCTGACTCTTGCATCTGTAGAAGAGGCCATGGCGTCGAACTATAATGCTGCCTACGTATCCCTTCACGTCCGAAAATCAAACCGCGCAGCTCTTAGCCTCTACCGTGACACGCTGGGTTTCACCGTGAAGAGTATCGAAGAAAAATATTGTATGTCCCTTGCCCTCCACCTCGTTGCGGGTAAGTTAAACTACTCCGAAGACGCTGATGGTGAAGACGCGTACGCGATGCAATTGTCGTTCGACCGATAACAGCCCACCTGCAGTAACATGACTATTCTTCTACTTGGCGTCCTCCGCAACATTAGATTTAGGAAATTTCTCTCTGTACCCCGTTCCGCTGACCCTGAGCGCTTCACGAACGATTTGGACGGTTTGCAACCCTAATCGATAATATCCATCATTGTTCCCCGCTCTAAACATTCCCATGTGTGCTTGAATTTCATCCTCGGCAACGCAATTCGATAAGGGGACATAGTGAGCAAAGGCAGGCGATGAGCGAGGGGGTAACACCACAAATGTTCTTGGGTCTGGATGGATAGGGGGTGTTGCAGGTAATAAGACATAAAATCTAGGCAAGGATCAGCCAATGACACGCGTGAGGTAGAGCCCGCGCTCACGTCTTGAAGACTATTTCGTGATCCATCTGCGCGGCGAGAAGGCTCTCCAATCGTTCATGCATGGATTTTTCATCCCATAAATTGCCGACGAACTTCATGTGATCAGAAGCCCAGGTGTATCCGGACGTGATATCGTCTCGTCGCATGTATGCAGCACCGGCAGTTGCACCCGCTACGACTGCACCCCCGATGGCATATGCGGCTGGGGCCCATTTAGCCCATCCTGACGCTGATGGGGTCTCCGAAGTTCCTGCCGTGATTTGTGGTAGGACGACGTTAGGTGTAACTGCTGTGGTAGCTGGACGCTCAGCTCCTTTCAAGAGCGAGTACACATCGGTGACGATACTCTGAGCCACATTCGCATACTCGACGGCACGAGTGGCGCTATTCTTGAACACGAACGGATGTATGCCAAGGTACTAGGTAGGGGGTTATTTACAACCGATACAGATGTGCAAAAGCGACTGACTGGAGTGTCGAACGCGATGCAGGCTATGATCCTAGGCCACAACGGCGCGTTTCGATCGGGCCTCGACTTGATGAACCCTAGCAAGGTATCCGATGCTAGCAGCCCACCCATGCTGAGAACGTTGGCAGTCGGACAACGTGGTGACCAGCCAAGCGGACTCGGCTCACCTATGCCCACACAGAACGATCCTTACCCTTCCAGCGCCGCCACCATGGGCGACCTCTTTCTGGACGGTTAGCGTCGTGAGCCAATCCGCGAACCGCACGACAGCTGCATTCTAGAGAGAAAAGTAGCATGCTCGACGGCACAACGGCCTAGGGTGGAAGTATACCGACCAGTTCCCCCTTGGTCTGATGCGCAAAGTCAATCATCTCTTTGATGCGGCGATACAATAAATATTGACCTCATAGGCAGGGAAGACGACGCATTCGACGAAGAAGTTTCCCTCGCTTTCCGATAAGACGTGCTGGAGTCTCGAGGGGAAGTTCTCGAAAGTTGATTCCGTTCCTTTGAACCTAGAAGTCTGGCCAGTGAGCTTGATTGTGCCCACACATCATTCAGGGTCGCACCCATGAATGAAGACAACGAGGAGAACATCCCCTATGGCTGTAGGATTCTTCTCCTTGTCCGGCTGTTTTTCCGAGATAGTCATGTTCATCACGAAGCGCACGTAACTCGCCCACTATGTACAACAACTACAAGCTATAGGGCCCACCGCCCAACTGTGTGTATCATCCTTATCCATTGCCTCACAGTTGAGCCCACAAAAGGGGCGTCATTGACTCTGGCTCTAACCCGTGACCTGGCTGGAATACGGTGCCTGCGTCTGCAAGACGAACGGTTGGCTTGGGCCGTGAGACTCTTGCGAAGCCCGTGAATCACTTGGAAGGCTAGCACCAGGAACGTTTACGCTAAGGGGTACACTGAAAGGTCCGTGACGAAAACGTTGACCTCGGACCAAATCGAGGGAACTACCTAGATGGCCGTTTTGCTGAGACGCGGGCTGCCCTGAATCCCGCATCCCTTCCATGGCAGGTAAATCAAATTCGTCATCTGTAGACCATCTGAGTTCGGAATCAATGAGGTTGTTCTCAGCTGGCGGCTCCGGTGAAGGTGAAGGCTGAGAGAGCACATTGTCTTCTTGCGTTAGCTGCTGTTCGACTACGTCTTGTGAGGAGCCAGAAGACGGTGAAAGGGGGCGGTGTGCGGAAGAGCGTTGGGAGGAAGGTAAGTGAGGACGCTGGATCGTCCTAAGACCATGTGTTCGCTCAAACATCTCGACAGCTGCGGAGAGTCCGATGCATGCATCTTGCCTTATCAAACCTTCCAAGGCCGGTGAAGCAGGCAGCCTCTCGGGAGAATGGGTTTGGGAGGGAGAAGACAGCTGTGTAAATGTATCGAACCCTTCATTGCGTGTTTGTGGGGTCGATGGAGATGGTACAAGCAGTGGTGCCTTAGTGGAGATTTGCCCTAGAGTCATGCTAGTCTAGGTCCTTGACCAAGTGGATGAGGATGAGATACCTCTGGAGATGATGCCGGAGTCTGTGCTTGGCGAGCTATGGAGACTCTGAAAATCCATTCTTCTCATGAGCGCGATCTCTGCCTTGCGCATGGGTTTCATCGGCCAGATATGTTCGCGTTTGACATGGGCGTCGAGGGCGTCAATACTGGGGAAAGAAGAACGACACCAGTCCCACCGACAGGAGATCACACTGGAAGTCATGGTGGTCAGGTGGATCACAACACTTGTTTGTATTTGTTACAATACTGTCAGACTCTCATCAAGCGACATGAACGAGTACACGGAACGGGTCCTCCTGTCGTACATTGGCCTTCCACCCGAATACGAACCGCGGCCAAGCTCGTCGCCCATCGAGTTTCTGCGAAAACATCTACACGTGCTGCCACCGCACTTGATTGTCGGCTTTTCATCTGTTACGACACCGAAACAGCGAAGCGTGATAGCAGAGATAAGAAACCGGAGGCTGGCTTACACGGAAACAATGCCCAAACAGCTGGCATTTGCAGAAGCGAGAAATCGGTGGCCGCATCTCTGGTCTGGCCGGGGCCAACATGGTCAGGAAGCAGGCGAGGAGGAGAAAGTGTGGGCGGAGAAAGCATTCTTGGGAGGTGGTACACAACACGTGGGAAAGCTGGGCATGCTGCTAGCCGATTACGAAGAGGAGAGAGAAGCAGAGAGAATGCGTCAGGCCAAACGCCAACGAGCGAGCGAGGTGTTTGTACCTGAAGAGGAGAGCGAAAGCGAGTCGAGCGATCAAGGTGGTATGGAAGTTGAGGAATCACCCGAAGAGGAGCGGGCGACGTTTGAAAGACGGATAAGAGAGCTGTTCATTTATGGTATGCTAGAGGTGAGCGATGGACGGAGAGTGACGGACGGTGTCGATAACGAATGTCTTCAGGGTGCGGATTACGAGCTGGTGGACTGGAGTGAGCAGTACGACATTGGGGACGAGGAACGGTACTTTGAGGAGGAAGAGGAGGAGGAGGAGGAAGAGGAGTGACCGGGGAGTGTGACCCGATGTTTCTATGTTAGGAAATTATTCGGGATGGACGAGAGAGTTGTTTTTTGTGCTTGCCCTCATCCTCGTCGTTGGCCCACCCTAAATAGCTAGCATGACCAGCCTGACCTCCGACATACAGCGTGCGCTTCAGCTCGCCGTTGGTGAAGCCAACAACCCCTTCATCCAGTCTCAGCCTCACAGAACGTCCAAGAAGAAACGCACACGCGCCGACAACGCTGACGATGCCCATCTATTAACCCGCGGCAAGAAAAAGAAGAAGAAATCTTCCGATGCCATAGACGACGCGCCAGTCAGCCAACCATCCTCATCCCAAAATCCGGAGGAGCCCTGTCAGAAAGACAAGAAGAAGGACAGGGTGGTGGCTCATTCACTCCCTGGCGAGATCGACCAGCAGGACATCTCAGTAGACGGCCAACACACCTCGTCTGCCGCATTCCTCAATGCCGTGGTTGCTGCTGCTTCCGCGACCTCAGATGCGCAGCGCATGGAAATCGCGCCATACCAGGCCACCCCACCCTACCAGGATCAATCGATCCTTACGGACCAGCCTTCCCCTTACATTCAATATTCCCCGGTCCATTATGGCTTCCCCGATCCCCCTCAGTTTGGTCAGCCATCTCCTCAAGGACATCCCATTTTCCCCGCTCTAGGTGGTCCACTCCCCGACTTCCAATTCGCGTCTAATGATGACATCATTCGTGCCCTTCAAGACATGGATGTGTCCAAGATCGCGAGCGTACTCAAGTCGTTAGGCGATGCCGCCGTTGCCAATGCATCAGCTAGCAGTCCTGCATTCGTCCCTCCTCCACTTCCACTTCC